>MJUU01001682.1:65944-106360 GCA_002080025.1 Modiolus philippinarum
TTTTTTAAATGAAAGAATTGAAACCACAAATGTTTTTAAGTGAAAGGTGTTCACTCGTTGAGTTTGTTGGGATAACTGAATAACGACTTCTAAATAAACGATCTATACGTTATGGTCCGTGAATAAAAATTGCAGAAATCCTTACGGCAAAATTACTTGGACCTACATTAAAGGATGCTTTACAAGTCGGATACAGAGGCAAAGAAACTATCAATAATCACGAAAAGTTTTCTCGCTTTAATAACCAAATTCTCAGCACAGCCTTGGATCTGGTTGACTTGTGCGGAAAACTGTGACACCGGACAGTTCTATTGTTACCTTTGCACTTTATTTAATACTTAAACAGTAAAAAATTACGACCAAGGGAATGTGTCACCTTTTAATATGAAAAATGGCAATGGCTCACGCGCAAGCAACCTATTTTAAGCGAGGATTGTAGTAATAGATAACAAAATACAGAAGTTACTGTTCATTCCGCCAACTTATGTCTCATCAGTGCAGATCAAACCAAAACATTAGGAAGTCCAATAATCGAAAAAAGTGTAAAAGCTGACAGAGAACAAATAAATAATAGTTGTTAAGAATATTTAAAAGAATCACTATTGAGTAAGTACAAACTTTAAAAAATAGCAATGTTGCATTACATGATACCCCGCAACGCTTCACAAATTTTCAAGTTCCAGGGGTATAACTCCCACTAGCAGATATGTTATTATCTTGTTTAGCCATTTTTTTATGATTTTCTTTGGATATGGAAGCTGATGTTGATGGAGAACAATATCGCGATTAGAAAAACGCATAAGTTACCTGAAAATATTTCTTTGATTTCTTAACCTTGATGGACTTTGCTAGGCAAAAAAATTTAAGTTTATGAAATTACTATTTATTATTTTACACAAAACAAACAAAATTGCACACAAAGGAAAAGAAAATGAATTACAATTGTATGTAGAGGGTGGTAAAGGTTAATTTTCGCACATCGCACAATACCTTTATTATTTAGCGTATATTCGCACAAAAAATGCTTCGTGCAACATACACGACAATTTCGATCTTAGGGCTGTTTTCGTATATCCACAAGGATATTTTTTTTATTTTTCGTACATGGACCCCACTGTAGAACCCCCAATAAATAGTATTGCAGTCACAAAGAACTCAAAAGGAGAGAACACGTTTTGTTTAGATTGTTTTTCCACAAATCTTGAGTGTGTGACTTATTCACTAGTAATTCCGGATTTGAAGAAATACGAAATTTATCTGTAATTGGTACTAGCTTTGTACGGAAGACATAGTCATGCACACTGGTTGCACTTGCAATATGCTATTTCATCTTTAAACATATGTATAATATAATCATGTTGTTAAATGGTGATATATTCCAGGACACAAAAAACTGCAAGATATTCGTGCTAATATTTTGAAAGAACTCAAGAAACAGCAGCCGGACTATGAATCTGCTCGTAAAATGATTGGTCAGTTTTTCCATATCTTGCAAATGTTTTACAGTAATACAAATTGGATAGAGGATCACGGTCAAAGCAAGTACCCAGCTCTTGGTAAGCTTCTATACTGTATAATTCTAATATAATTTGGCTGAAGTAAGTTTTATAGGGTTCATAGCGTGTGTAGGAGACACTATTAATAAAATAGGAAAAAGAAGGAAAACGGGGAATGTGTCTAAGAGACAACGACCCAAAGGGGATCAATAAAAACATAAAGCCACCATGAGATCTTCAATGAACGGTGAGGCAACCTCACACCCCACGGCAGGTCGGGGTCGGCCCCTAAAGTAATCAAGTTCAGCGAAATAAACATCGTCCTAGACTCCTATAGACATAAAGTAAACTAACTAGAAAACAGACAAGACACATAAAGGCTTAATAAATTTCCCGACTTAGGACAGGCGCAAACCTGCTGCGGCGGGATTAAACTAGATTTATTGGGCCCAAACTTTCCCTATAGCCAATGTGATAAATAAAAAACAATAGTAACAACAGTAGAATTCTTTTGACAACAGGACTGAGTCAATTGTGAAAAATGAAACTGTTAGAACTAAATATACGGACATAAACATGAAATCACAAAAGACTACAAAAGACTACTAACAGTTAACTGACATTCCAGCTCCAGACCCTTTACCAACTGACAAATTAAGTTATGTACACTCAGCATACAGCTTCCACCAAAAGTTCATATTATTATAAAGCATTGATAAAATAAGTTGCTTCATAAGACAATGGTTATCCATATGTTTACAGTTTACCTATTACATTGTAAAAGTATTTCACAATGCAGGACTTTGGAATCGTGTTAATCCAAAAACACAATACATCAATACTTTGAAAGGGACTCCCTAATTTATAAACACTGGTGAGCTAGGAGTGATTTATATTTATATGTCATCTATTTGTACCGCTACAGGTTAATTTTTTTCATTTATTAGAGCGTAATTTAAAAGTTGTCATGTGGGAAAAAATATAGGTACACTCCAATATCATAAAAAAAAGTTTTATTTTTAGGAGATATATGTCTCTTTCAATAAGCCAGAAATTCAGTCATTTCTGCCTTCAGTTACACAAGATATCCTTACTCGAAAGTTCCGTATAATTTGCATTCTATTTCAAATAGCATTTTGAATATGAAAGGATGGTCAATGAATCGGGCCATTGTGACAAAAGATAATTTCATAAATTTAAGCACCATATTCTTGCTAACTTTCAACGCTAAAAACATGCTTATATTATATCATATTTAAATATTCTTCAAAACATTGCTGCACTCAACTGAAATTAATTCATTCCTAATGTCTCTGTTATACTGCATAATTCAACTTAGTTTAAACTCTACCTTACATTCGGAACCAATATAATAATTATACAAAACATTACTTCATTATTAAATGAGAAATTGTCCAAATGTCAAGCTGGTTCCGTGTGCGAGTCATATGAAAATTGAGAAATGGTATTTATAAAATTAAAAATTCAATGTATTTACTTTTTGTCGTTTGCCATTATAGTTTAATTGATTTAGATATAAGGAAATTATACCTTTATAAAAACGTTCATTAAATGTTCACTTTTAATTTTTGTTGACACCTCCGCATTCGCGAAGAAAAGAGGAGATACACGGATGTAGCGTTGCTCGACATTTAGCGATTAATTCCGCTCAAACCGGTGCTAGGGGCCGTCTTGAACTTCCTATGAGGTATGAGCATAACTCACTGTTGAAGGCATCATGGTGACAATAAAGAAACAATAAAGTGTTATTCCATTCCTTTGATTAATAATGCATTTGAAGAGACTGTCTCATGACCATTTACTCAATATCCTTTCATTTTACTGTGGTTTTGCTACAATTTCAAAACTTGCGTGTGCAGTTTTTTCCTATTTGGTAATATGCAAAATAAAGTGAAGGTGATTCGGTTTGATTGGTATATTAAATATATGTAGTTCAATCATTCCAGATGTAGAAATGTGTTTTTGTATATATATGAAACAATTTATATCAGTGGAGTTTTCAATCGTTTCAGGGTCATCTAATTAAGCACCTATATCCTGATTTTTTTGTAACATTTATTTTTCCCGGTGTTACCTACACATTATTTCGGTCTTGAACTTTTGTTACAGAAATGATCTGTTTAGAAGGGGCTGTACTTTCGATATGATATATAAATGCCTATAACTTTCCGATAAAGGTTACACATGGACACAGTTGATTTAGAACTGTTTTCCTGAGTTAAAATATAGCACATTAATGTATCTTGCTTTTACTGGTGGTCCTTGTTTACTATAAATTGCTCTTGTAAAGCTTTTTAGTCGACATGGAAAATTTTCAAAAAGGAACTTTATGATCGTCTTTTAGTGAGAATATAATTGATTTAAGAAAAATTCGTTGAATATGTATGTGATATAGACTTTACGATGAAGAACAACAATAAAAGCGTTGTTCCATTGCTTAGTTTTACCATGTATTTGTAGAGATTTTATTTCATTTGCATTTACCCCATTTCCCTTCATTTTTCATTTTTCATTTTGACTTTATTCACTGCTTTGATAACACAGAAACGCTTGGAGTTCTCTTTGAAAAAAGAAGATAACTTAATTTTTTTTAACTCTTCATAAAGGTCACACAATAGGTGCAAAGGGTCTTTAGTTAACTGAGAGCTGATATTGAAGCCAGGTCCAAAGATGATAATTGAAATTTGTTGAAGGCTATATTTGAATAATTGAAATAATTAATTCGAAGAGTCCTTCATACTTAGTACACATATTTTTATATTATTTTCCAAATCAATATTTTATGAGTAAAACTATGTAAGTAAGACACCAATGAGGCATAAGAAACGATTTTATTAAGAGCGAGGACACACTGTACGTGCTCTTTTGTCTCAAATTTATATAAATATATTTAGATATGTATAAGTGTTGGCAAATCAGCAGAAATTTATACTAATATCTATATGACATCAGGAAATGAGATAAAAAAGTTCTTCATTAGCTTGCAAAAAATGAAGTTTCAGCCTAGAATTTTCTCACAACGAGTTAAATGGGCAAAGTGAATTATTGATGGCCTTATGGTGACTTCAATATGAAGTTTGCTTCATTTGTAATTGTAATTGTAGAGCTTTATATCTTATGTACATTTACTGTTCATTGTTAATAATTTTGAAATGCCTGTACCAAGGCAGGACCACTGCGGTCGCCAATTTTTCCGGTTG
This sequence comes from Modiolus philippinarum, assembly GCA_002080025.1. Lineage (NCBI taxonomy): Eukaryota > Metazoa > Mollusca > Bivalvia > Mytilida > Modiolidae > Modiolus > Modiolus philippinarum. Next base: position 70,662 of record MJUU01001682.1, read on the forward strand.
TTTTAAATGTTTTTGTCTTTTTGCCTCATGGACTTTGGCCTTTGACAATTCTGTTCGATAATTTTGTTATTATCCATTTAAGGATTTTACCTGTATAAGTTTCCCTCATAAAAGTAATTGAGTAATTGATGAAAACTAAAATTGTATGAAAGATAGAATAGCATGTGAACATTGTTTTAATATCAAAATGATGTTCATTGTTGTTTTGAAAACATGCCAATCTTTATTCTTTTTATACTTTATTAACATTCTGACAGCAGTACTAGTAAAATCACGCTATCACATGATCTGCCAAATCTGATATTTAATTTTCAGTTTTGAAGTGACAACCGATCCGCCAGGCTAAAATGAGTAATCCAAGAACAACGAAACAAGAACTTCATATGTTTAATGTTATATTGGAACATATTACAATATATACCAAAATTCACTTCTGGCCGAAAAACGACCTTATTGGAATCCGCTTATTAATATTTTCTTTGCCACTTTAAACAGTATTGTGTATTCAGAAAAAAGCTGGACTTGGTTTCAAAATATTTATAATTTTTCCCCAGGTCAAACTGGTGTCAGCTTGATGCAGACAGCTGGAGCGTCCATGGACACATGTAAAAGCTGCGGGTAAGGACTTGACTCTTTGTGACTTATCTAAAAAGAAAAGAAAATGCGTTTGAATTAGTGCGCTCCTGCATAGACATAATAAGAAAACCATTCAAAAAGTCTCTATGTAGAATAAACAGTAATTGTTATTAAAATATGCTTATTATTTTCGGAATTCCACATTTAATATCGAAGAACACGTTTGCATCAATACAAAAGAGTTACGTTGTTGGAAATCTCAATATTTGTTATTACTTTAAATTTCTAGCTTAACTTCATAATCCAATGATATCATTTCAGGCACCCACGTCCTTGTGTATTTAATATTCTTGCTCCAGTTAAACAAGGACAACTATTGACCAGTGGCTATAGAAGCGGACAGGACATAAACAAGCCTTTCAGTATGTAGCAAAAGTCATTAATTCAATGTCTAAAATCGTAAATTAGATTTGCAGAACAGAACTAGGAAAATGCTTTTTTTAAAGTACAATGTTAAAGCGACTGTCGTATAAAATACTTGACATATCAAAGCATCGTTTCTATGTTAATTCATATCCAGAAACTCCAAAAAGGTGAACCTTTTTATTGCGCCGACGATATTGGCACCTGTGCAGGGATTAAAGTGTTTCTGATCCCCGTTTCCAACCTTACGCCTTTAAATGAATGAAATATTTAAATAAATTTATATGAAAAAATTGTTATTTTTGCAAAAGTTTGAGATATGACAGCGTTTTATCCCTTAAATATAGGGGTTATATAAGGACAAGATATTAAACGACAAAAACTGGCATTACACAATTGATGTGTTTTGGTGTGATTAATAATATATCTGAAATAATTGAATTAAATATTTTGCTGCTCTGACGAATTCGTTTTTATTCAAGTTGGAAAATACAGAAACACCACATGTATTCTTTAGATACATTCGAGAGTTATCCTTAATTAGTAATTTTCATAATACGACATAATACTATACTTTTTAACAATTAATTTTGAATTCTTATGATATTACCTGAAGTGCAAAGATAACAACTTACATTGATTGCTTGACAGTATCTTGTATGTCAAAATATATGCATGAATTGTCAGCATAACATTGTATGCCATTACAAACTATAATCAGAGCAAATCTAGTACAATTCAATCAAACAATCAAGTCTTATTACTTATTTAATTTTTTACAGAGGATCCTAATACTGCAAAAGAGGGGAAATGTAGCCATGGAGGATCAACAGATGATTCTTCAACAAAGAGTGCAGCTCTCGGAGGAATTAACAAGGACTCAAAAATACCTACAAACTCACCCCATTTCTATAAGCATAACTATGCAGCAGAAGCAGCCATTGAACATACAACATACTTTTTTGAAGATGCAAGTTAGTTTTCAATAAAGACGCATTTTGGTGCAATGCACTACTCACTAGCAACATCGCTGTTACTTACTCAGGAACAGAAACGTTGTCAATGATTAGTTTTATGCATTTTTATTTAATATTGCGGAGATTGTACATCGGCAAACGAATACCGAAGCAAGAACGAAGAAAAGGGAAATGTATTGATCATTTATCATGTTTATATTGATAAAACCACTCACGAAATAAAAATATAAGTTATTTGTGATGAAATTTGATTGGCACTTTAATTGGCTTTGAAATGCAGTTATTGAGGTATCTTTTATACTTTCAGAAATCTGAAATTCTTGTTAATATTTTCGAACAGCAAAATATAATAAGAAGGGGTTTTTGCTTGAGAATGGTTCGATTACTTGAATACCTTGTTTTCGATTTCATATTTATATAAAATGTGGATAAAAGTACTAGTAAAATGTAAATAATTTTGTGCAAATGTTTTTATGATAGTTATTATTAATTTTTCTATCGTGGGGAAATTAAATAGATGCCACTATGAAAGCAATATATATACTTTTTTGCTGAAGTATATCACAGTCCAGTTGTTTTTTTTTAATATTGAGTACTATAGTTACATCTAAGGATGTAAAAGTAATAGGTAATTTAATGTAGTCTCAGTCACTTGGGTATTTGACCTTGTTTTATGATAAACCATAAATTCAGTAAGATCATGTTGAAAAGATTCACGGTGTAAACGCATGTCACAGTGAATTTGTCTAATGATTGCTTGTTGTTTTACGCCAACTTCAGCGATTTTTTCAGCTATAACGTAGCGAGAACTATTAAGAATATTGAACGATTATAATAATATATAAAAATACCAGTATAAAACCATATAGCTTTATCAGGTAAAAACAAAAGTGTAAATTATTAAAAATACTATAGAAGAAATATTAGAAAAATTAACTGTAACATTAGAAAATGCACATATTCTCTGATTTTTGTAATAATTAGAATAATTTCTAAATTGATTAGGGATAATGTTCATGCATATTCATAATTTCACCTGGGTTTAATTATATTCCCTGATTTTGTAGATGATACTTTTCGTGCCATTTTGGATTTGTGTTATTACATATAGTATTGCAAGTGTTTTTATTCATGTGTATTGAAGAGACATGCATGTAGAAATAAACCATTTGCAGAAAATAAATTCACTTCACTTACTGTAAAAGGGGATATTTTCCCGTGGTTTAAATTTCGCGATTTTGATTTCTAGACCTATTCGCAAGCTTTTATTTTCGCGATTCTCACTGGTGTTCCGTTATGTTTGTAATAAAAACAAATTTACGCGAGGGTAAATTTTCGCGAATATGTGCCAAACGTGAAATTAGCGAAAATAAACCCCTCGCGAAAATTTCCCCTTTTACAGTATTCATACAACAAGGATAGCGACCTTGATATAATTTTTGTCAAGAATAGCGCTTAAGTGCACGCTAGTTGTCTTCTCGATCTCGCCTGAGGGGATGAATATTGTTCACCTCTGGTTGAAGACCCTCAGGCGACATCAAGATGTAGACAGGAATAAAAGCCCTGTCCTTGATAAGTTGGAGTTTTCTATGTATCGTGTGTTTTTGTTACATGTTTATTCACTCCATATCCTTTCATTTTTTTCTATTTACTGATTGTGCCGATGCCTACTGAAATATATGATGATTCTTGACCAAATCCTTTTGGAAGTTTGAGTTTGATTTTTCTGCCGTAGTGCAACAGTGTTTTACCAGCAGACTAAGCTCGTTGAGCTAGCCGGCAATTTAGCGGCGATCACCACTTGATTTCTATCCTTTTTAAAATGTTTTAATGGAGTTGAAGTCTACCTGTATTTGGTTTTATTCATATGATTATTATACTAGAGTGGAACGGGACAGATAAACGGGAGGTTTAGGTACCCATCAACCGGTTTAACTACACCGTTGGCTTTTATTAGCCGATATCAAGTCCGGCTGTCCCGATTACCTATCGTTGCTTATATTTGTCCTGTTTGTGATTTTTCCTGCGTAGTTCCCTGGCATTATAACGGTTTCCTGTTATCCACTGTTTTGCATTTAGTATTGCTGGGTTTGATTTTTATTTTCGGTTACTAATTTCATTGAACTACATTTTAATTTAAAGAGACAAAATAATTTATATTTGTAATGATCAAAATAAGCTCGTGTTTTGAAAATCAAATAAGTTACTTAATGAATATCAAAACACCAGGAAAAGACCAAATTGTACTATAATTAATTAATTTTATCGTTTCAGCTGTTGGGTTACGGAAGGAAATAGGAGATGCTAGATATACAGAATTATTACAGATATCATCAACGTTTTCATTGGTATTTGTCATTGATATAAGCGGCTCTATGGTATCTGGGTTACCCATAATAGTTCAAGAAATCAAATCGATATTGCAAAACGTTAGTGGAAGTAGCAACGCACCTGCCAACTTTATACTTGTGACATTCAATGATCCAGGTACAAAACTTGATAGAAACAATTTTAAATATATCTTTGTGTGGTATAAACAACGTCTAACGTTTTTTAATAACTTTGTTTTTAAACTATTTAAAATCATTCCGTTTGAAAATTTCTTTGAACAATTGTTGGCATGATCGTCTGCGTAGAAGAAGGCAATACTTGTATCAAAACAATTTACACTTTGTACAAATAAACAAGTTAATACTAAAAATTCTTATACAGAATAATATGAAGTATGTGAAAGTTGTTATCTACGGCGGTATCTTTACGTACTTGAATGAACCTTGAAAATAAGGCAGCTTATAGGGACAACGTTATTTGGAATGCACTTTCTATCTGTATGTACGTTGTTAAAACTTGTGATAAGTGCGTGAAAAGGTTCGCCCTTCGGCGTTGTTAGATGTAGCACACCAGAAAGCACAAAGAACAAAATCCCTGAACTGAAAATACATTGTACACTGGAACTCAAAACGACATCTGTATTTGACCTGAACGTCATAAAATTTATCCCAAAAATTGCTTCTTTTCTAAAAGTTTTTCAAACCCCGTTTTATTATGATTGAAGTAGACTTTATACAGAAATATATTATATTTACCTTCGGAATAAACAGAGAAATTAACACGTAAAAAAATCGAAATAAAATTTCATGAACTCAGCCTGATAAATTTGAAGACATTTTAAAAACCGGAAAGCTAAAATAAGTAATTCTATGTTTTTTGTTAATTGATATGAAGATTTTTCAAGTTAAACTTTGCATGCATGAATCATTGCAGGTACATCAACAAATGTGCAAGAAACTACAAAGGCAGCTGTTATGATTAATTTGGTGAGTGGTCTAAAAGCCGCTGGAGGAAAAGACTGTCCAGAGTTTTCATTGACGGGAATAGAAAAGGGTAAGTAAATGAGAAGAAATATACTACTGCATAATATGCCAAAAAGGCAAAAGAAAGATCACCAATGAATCATATTTCAAATTACTAATGCAGTACTAATTATACTACTGCACAATACGCCAAATGGATATAAGAGAGATCACCAATGAATTGAACTAATTAATTACACGAGAGTTGAAGCAAACTTTGTAATCGTATTGTTCCAGTTAATTTTTATATCAATTTTTTGATTTTTGGAAACTGGCATCTATATTCTTTGTGAATAAGCAACGAAGAGGTAATTTCGCCAACTTATGTCTCTTCAGTGCAGATAAAATCTGAACGTTTGGAAGACCATAAACTCAAAGATCTTTAAAAACTGTTCTAATATGACTCTCTTCTTCCGCTTTTGAAACAAAGCTATGTTCTAATTCCAACAATATTTTTAGCACATGCGTATATTTTTTTTACAAAAGGACATTCGGTATGTACAGTTTCACCTTTTATTCACTCAATATTAGTTTTATTTTGTGTAAATAAAGTTTTAAATAATGAATCACACAAAACTCCACATCAAATAATGACAAAAATAGAAATTTACAACAGTTACTAAATTTAAGACTCGAAACTGAAATTGACACCGTTACCTAGCAACGAATATATTGTTGTTATGAAATCTTATCTATGTTGCATATCATGCTCTACGATTTAAATATATGTTTTTAAAAATTTTTACGGTTAATAAAATAATAAATATGAGTTTTATTCCTTTTCTTTTCCTTTTTGCGATTAACTAAACAGTCATATAAATCAGAAATACAACCAGATCACACTTATACCGGCTTCGATTTTAAAGAATTCGTATTTTATATGTTTTATAACAGATAAGCTTATGAATCAATTGTATTAATAAAACAACGAATATAGATTTCTCTCTGTCCATTTATGTGTGCTTATATACAGTTTTCCGACATATTTCAATTCTAGTGCAAAACCCAATATTGCTCTCTAAGAGCCGCTTCGAATGTTCAAAACTCCTGTTAAATATATTAGAATCGAAATAGATTATTGCAATTGGGCTCTATGCGAATTAGAACATGGTCAGACCTTATATTTGTCTTCATTTTATACCTCGCTATCACTCGGTATAAAATATTGACAAATATAAGGTCTGCCCATGTTCTAATTCGCATAGAGCCCGCTTGCAATAATCTATTTCTTAAATAGAGAACAAATAACTAATATGCTCTAAATGTAAAGGACAGAGCCTCACATGAGGGAGATACTCCTTAGTTTTCAACAAAATTTATATAAATTTAGATTTCGTAAGGTTCCAAATAGAATCAGCTTTTGGGTCAACACCGAAGTACTGACTACTGGGCTGGTGAAGGTCATATTGCATTCAAATCTATTATTTGCAAATTTCTCGTAGTTTAACGCTTTTATTTCGATGCCAACCCAACCGTAAATGACAAAAAGCTAATATGGAATATAAATCATTTTTAAACCATGGCCTAATACATCATCAACGCGAAAATTGACACAAGAAAACCAAACTTATGATCCAGAAAGTCAAATGTTCAACACATGATAATACATAGATTCCGAGAATAATAGGAACAAAAAAATTATAAAGCGAAGTTTAGTATGAATCAGCCAACAGAATGTCGAATGAAGTCAAGAAATTGTTGCATATTCTTAAACGAAGTAAAACTTTTCAAATATTTCAGCTGCTGAAATTGCCAAAACGAACTCCTTGGTGTTCGTTTTTACCGATTCTACACCAAAAGATCCATACAAGCAAGATAAGATTGACAGCTTAATAGCATCAAAGAAACTCCGTATTTTCTTCCTTGTTACTGGGACATGTTCAACAGTCAGTCAAAATGGCTTGATGTATAGTGACAATGTGAAACATGGACTGGGTAAGAATATCAACATGTCTTGTTTCAACAAAATGAGAAAATTAATGACCTAAATGACAACTGAATGATTCTCCATTTATAATATATTCTAACCACTTAAAACTTTTAAGATGGACAGAAATGATACAGATGACGTAGAGAAGACATTTCATAAACTGGCCATAGGAATATCTTTTTGTCTGCTCCTGCAAGAAATGGGATTAAGAATACACAATATGCATTGGAATTCTTTTCTGATTCAAAGAACCTCGGAAGTTAAAAATTCATCATCTCAAATTGCTGATTAGTTGGCATTCGTTAATAATTAAACAATAAATCTTCATTGAATGAGAAAAATAAAGAAATATTGAGGAAATATACATTGGAAAAAATCCTACAAATGCAAGTAAACGGAAAAACCAATTTATTGTTCTTCTTTTTTATGTCAACACGACACCTTCAACAATAAGAATCCATTACTGCAGTGAAACAGCATGCGCCATAATTGTTGTACTGTATTTTTGAATAATTGATAATGGTTGATACAAAACTAGCAAAATAAAATATTTTACTGTAAAAATAAAGTTTTTCAGTAATAAAGAAAGAGTCGTTATCACGATCTAAACACTTTTGAAAATAAGAAATGCGTTTATCGTTTAATGGCCATTTATTTTTCAAGGAAGAAAAAGACGGGATGTTGAATCTGAAATCGTAGACAGTGATTTGGAAGTAAGTTGTTTAGATTCTAACTCATACTTTACTTTATAGCACTTGATTGGTATTGATTGTGCGAATGTATTACGGTGTTTGTAAATAAAGACAGATTCATTGATCTGGTCTTTGGCCATTTATAAGAGGTAAACACGTGATGTTGTAGTTTAATATACAAAATCTAATTTCCAAAAATGAAAAATGACAAAACAAAGGCCATTTTTTTTACAGAGGAACTAGTCTTATTTAATATTAATTTAATGTCAATAAAGATGTTTCCTTATTATAAACAATTTAAAAACAATAACTGTAACAAAAAAAAAAAAAAAAAAAAAAACAATAACAAGACAAGACAAACGAAGACAACTATAAGAACTCGGGATGTCCCGACTTGAAGCATGTATTTGCGTAATATTAACATTATCAAAGCAATATTCGCGTATCTCCTTTTCTTGTAGGTTGAAAGAAAAGCCAATATTGTACTTATTCTGAAAAAAGAAATGAGTGTTGCAGAGTCTCCAGTGTTACAGATTCCAGTAGACAATACTGTTACTGAAGTTCATATCGACATCACTGGTGACACTGCTATGCCTTATCCAGTCATCAGGAAACCAAACAGTAAGTAATCAATATCGAATACTGCTTTTAAGGAATGTCAAGATTTATGTTTTTAACTGCTTGCTGCTTTTCGAGAATGAAAAAGTGGATGTAATAGGTAAAATGTTACTGCTAATTGCTAATTAAAAAGAGAGAGTTCAAAAGGCGAAATGAACCAATAAATACAGTATATCCGGGTATATATATGTTAGTGGCAATAGGTGAAATTAGGCATTAAGCTTAAATCCTAGGCATTAAGTTAATGCCTAGTCATTAGAACTAAAGCCTAAAATGAGTTTGGCATTAGGCTTAACGCCTAGGATTAAGGTCTAATGCCTGATTTTTGTTCAAGAAAATTATCCTTATTGCCTGACTGTTCATTCTTTAATTTTTAGCATTCAAAACAAATAGTTTTTAGAGCAAATTTCTATAATATAGAAAAAATACACCATTTAAGGATTAATTGATTTGTGAATAACAACGTACATTCAGTTAAGAATAATTTATAAGCCAAAATACAATCTAGATCATTTCCACTTATTGTCAGGTCTAGATACTCTCCCTGAAGTAAACCAGACCCTGAGTGTTAGTAAATAATAATAGTCTGAAGACAACGATAGAAATGGAAACACAAAGAAAAAAAGACTTTCAAGATGAAGAACAACATTAAAAGCGTTGCTCCTACGATGTATTTGTAGAGACTTTGTCTCATGTGCATTAACTCCATATCCTTTCATTCACCATTTTCAAAAGTGCGACACAGAGAAGAAAAATTTGACCAAAATAAAAACAGGTTCACTGGTATTGTAAGTCCTGTTTCTTATAAGACACACGCGATTTTGAATATGTAAGTTCAGTTTATGAAGTGGAATTCAAACCAAATCCAAGGGTGTTAAAGAACAAACTTATGTTGTTAAAGGGAAAGATCTGCTGTGACGAATTTAAGTTAAGGGTCAAATTTCCTTGTTCAAGAGCCTACCGGTAGGTAACAGAGCTCTTGCAATTTAGTCACTGGACCTTTGACAACCAGTAAAGGATAACTGAACCATATTAGGATTTTTGGAAGACGCCTCTGTAACGGTAATTTGAATATTACAGTCAATATCGTCCATAGATAGTAAATTCTGTTTTCCAATGCTAAGTTGGTTTAAATTGTATAAGTGCCATGCGATATCCTATACTTGGTAACAATTATTGAAATATCCAACTGACTTTGCTAAGCTGTAGTCTGCGGTCAGAAGTCGATATAGCATGCAATTCCTGGTATCTTAAGATTATTTCTACAGTTTTTCATGCAAATTTGCAGTCAACATTGTATTACTGTAAACCGGCAATATTTTGCACCGTCTTTTTTTCGCGGATTTCAAAATCAATTTCATTTCGAGTTCTTGAATTCTTAGTTGTCGGACGGAACATCACACAACTCTTCCAGATAAACATAATCCTTATAATTTTCATCTCAGTTGTTATCAACCTTTCAATTCCATCTTTCAAAATATCAAATCTTCCAAAGAAAAGAAAACAGTAATTAGAAACAAATCTCAATGAAAAATAAAAAATAAAAACAGCTTTCCTTATTTTTACATCAACCAAGTAACTAGTGTATACATTTCGCTTTCACTTCAACAATAACTCTTTATAACATTGTAAATTATTTGGTCAGGCAATAAGAATAATTTTCTTGAACAAAAATCAGGCATTATACCTAAATACCAGGCATAAAGCCTAATGCCAAAGTCATTTTAGGTTTTAGGTCTAATGACTAGGCATTAACCAAATGCCTAGGATTTAAGCTTAATGCCTAATTTCACCTATTGCCGCTAACATATATATATATATATATATATATATATATATTAATTCATCCGGGTATATATATGTATCCGAACAAGTTAATTTGTAAATAATTTTGTATTTGTTTTTTTTTCTCCGATTCATATTTTTTCAAAAATTCATATGTCAAGTAGCATTGTCTCTTCGCCAAACTCTAACCTACATTTTATTGTTTTAGGCAGACAGATATTGTGTTGTTTGCTATTTTCTTGCACATGTTTATATACTGAACGCTAATGGCGAAAGATGTGCTTTAAATTGCATATTTTCATTTAATTCATTCCCACTAAAAAAATTAATATACAGTTTTCAATTACTAGTATTGATTTAGTCGGATTAAGCATCCAATCAATGAACACTTTTACACTTTAAACAACAATGGTGGAAACAGAGATATACATTTGTATGTACTGCATATCATTTCATTGTGTGTTTTATATTTGTAAAGTGTCATGGCATCAAAACATTTATGAAACTTTGCATTTATGCTGAGGGCCATTGTACAGATAACTTATCTATAGTTGATGCATAGTAATCGTTGCCATAGAAGCATGCTTTTATTAGCCATTGAATACGAAAAGACAAGAAATAATAGTAAATACCTACATTGTCAGAAAATTACAATCACAGTAGACAATCCACAGGGAAACTGCGCTGGAAATAGGAACTAGCGATAGCCGAAAACTGTACCGGCAATAGCAAAAGTTGCGGTGGGGTTGGATAAAACAACTGGTATATCGTCATCGAAACCTCCTTTTTCACAATATCGTTTAGATTTAGTATGATAAATGCAATAATAAAACGTAATATAAACTTCTAACTCCAAGACCACTCTCTTGAGAAAGAAAAGAATGGGACAAAAGTAATTTAGAAAGCTAAGACAAAGAATGCTGGCCGCTGAACTGCCCGCTAGCTCAAGGATGATTGTCTGATTGTAGAAGATTTTCTCACTACTGAAGAAAAAAAACTATGTAAAAAGTTTTTAACGAGTCGTAGTCACATTTTGGGTATTATTAAGATACTTGAATACGTGTAAACCTTCAGAAAACGTGACCCCAAAGCATCATGTTGCATGCATTTATTTACAATGGATTTTGTGTCTCACTCCATACTATTCCTTTATTCATCATCCCATTTTCTGTTTTTTTAAGATGACTACCTTGATATTAATGGTGAAGAAGCCTTTGAAACAAGATTTAAAGACAATATGATATCTGTTACAATTTTGGTAAGTTTTTTATCCTATTGCTGTATCTTTTTGTCAGACACAACAGTTCTAATTTTAGGCGATGGAATATAGTAGATAAACAAAGTTTTATCATAGTTTTATCATAGCATGATTTAAGTAAATGTTTCTGTTGATTGAAAATATCCAATTTGGAATTAAAAAAGGCAAATTCGATTTTGATTGCATCTTTTCTACTGTTGAATAAAAAGACAGTATGGCCCCTAAAATCTTTTCCGTTTTGTAGGAACCTTTACCGGGTGTTTGGAATCTTTTTCGATTTGATAAAGCCAACTGGTCAGTTGAGGTTACTGGTCGTAGCAAACTGGATTTTGAATTTAAATTATCAACTGAAGAAGGTACAGAACCAACAAAAGGTAGTTATATAATTACTAAAGTGTGCATGAAACGTAAAAGGGTCGTTTCTCCTATTTTTAGAGGAAATTTCGCTTAAAGTGTTTTGAAGCAGTCATAATTTTGAAAACGTCTCGTAAAATTAATAAAAGCAAAATTTGGAGTTTATTTTATTTCTGTAGTTACTTTTCGATAAATACGTCTCTTCAGTGGAGATATAAATCTCTATATAAATTTATAGAATCAAAAAGCTTATAGAGTAAAAGCATTTCTTGGTTTACGCTTCTATAGAGCGTAGTTAAAATATATTTCTCTGAAAACAGACAGATATAAATGCCGATGTCGCTAATGAATATAAATTAGTAAATGTGCAAGAGGAAAAAGTTATTCATAATGTTAACGTTTTTTTTGGATACCGTACAAGAAAACATTTAAAAAACAACGACAAAATTAACTTAATTTGAAATGTAAAGCAACAACTGATGTGCCCACTGATGATAACATCTTATTTGGAGCAAAAACACAATCTATCTATGAAATTAATTTTCATCGAAAAGGGACGAAAATGAGATTCTTGGGCAACCTTTTTGAAATTGAAAGGGTTATTGCCTGTACTTCTCTTGATGGTGATTTGACTACCTAAAGCTTAATTTGATAACTTAATATCCGTTAAGTTTGGACAGGAATCATTGGAAAAACCAAAAAAGAAATTACAATTTTTCGTCCTAATTTGTCTTTGACATTATGAAATGTTGAAAACGCACTCAATTTTTTGACAGAGAACTATATTGTAATGATTAAACAAATTATATTCAATATCTTATCTGCAATAAGTCTGTAAATTGCAAGAACTTTAAACTTTTGTAGTCTGAAGTAAAAGGGACAACAGGAAACACCTACAATGGCTGAAAATTATAATTACATGCCACAATCTGCTAGGGAACTACACAGGAAAAACACAAATTAGACAAAAGACAAACGTAAACAACGATAGGAACTCGGGACAGCCGGACTTGGTACCGGCACTAGCAAAAGTCAGCGGTAGGATTAAACCGGTATATGGGTACCCAAACCTCCCCTCTATCTGTCTCGTTTCCCTAAAGTTAAGTAAACACACGAATAAAACCCAATACATGTAGACTACTAACTCCATGACCACAATCTTGAAAGGAGAGAATATGATAATACGTAATTTTGAAAGATGGTCAAGGGGTGCTCACCGCGAAACTGAATTCAGTATATATCTTATTTTCCCACATTTTACAACTTAATCCCCAATCTGTCATAAGTCTTGATAAGGTATTTGTTGGTTTCAGATGTTAGTATAGTTGATGTCAGTATTATTGGTGGTGGTGAAGTAGCAATATATAATTTGATAGTGGAAAACTACGTTGGGGATGTCTTACAGAAAACAGGACTCAGACGTATCTACAGCGAGGACGAGAATCTGTATGAATGCCGACTTAAAAAACACGAACAGGTATTGTATAATAATAAATTTATCATGGAAAATCTCAATAGGCAGAACGTTGTATTTGTCAATGAATATATGCAAAAAATATTTATGTAGCTTTCTTGTAATATTTCATTTTGCATTTTTTTAACTTTGAAATTAATGATATTTTTTTTCATTTTTCTGATAAAATTGGAGACTTAAAATGTTTAAGTATGGAGTATACTTTTCATTTTCATATTCATATAAGACATATTTACAAGCCTGACAGCTGCTGATAAAATTAATCTGCTTTATTCATAAATTATGGCGTGTCTGTAGTTTCATTTATTTTTTAGTTATTTGTCATTTAATCAATTTCCTTTCTGTTCCACTTTACCACATTCTTGCTTTGAAAAGGAGACAAAACTTACAGGATGGCAAATGATACAAAAACATTTTTTTTGCAATTAAAGCATTTTTATTAATCCTTTTGGTAAACGTGTATACAAGATAATTGTATTGTTAAAAAATATCTTTCATGGCTGAAAATTATATATTCTACATATATTCTACAATCCAGTAGGGAACTGCACTGAAAAAAAACACAATTGAAAGACAAAAGACAAATTTGAATAGCAATAGAAACTCGGGTCAGGATAGGCGGACTTTTAACTGGTTCTAGGAATCGGTTTGGGTATCCAAAGCCCCTCTAGTTGTCCCATTTCCCTAAAGTATAGAACACATCCGAATACAATCCAATTCATGTAAAATCTACTTGTAAAACACAGTCGCACTACGGAAGAGAACTCAAACTTAAAAATGTTTGGTACAGAGTGATTATGTATTTCAGTAGACATTGGCAGGTCATTTGAAATATTTTGAAGTACTGAGAATCATAAAATCTGATATCAGAATGAATAAAACTCAGTGCCAATATTAAAGCTTTCACACTTTTATTTATTTCATAGGATATCATTTTTGGAATAGAAGGGTTTGATTCAGACAGACATATATTTCAACGATTCCACAGATCAATTTCGACAGAAAACCAGCTGATGCATGTACAAGGTAAGGCTTACAAGAACCAGAATAATGAAAATACTGGTACATAACTCGAAAGATACAAAGTAAATCTTTTGAAAAAAGTTTAGCAACAAATTTTCAACAGTATTTTATATTAACAAAAATGCTAAAATGCTGATAAATTCTGATCTTAGCTAAAAATTACCAATATCTGCTTCAATTAAACCCTAAATAATTCTTCATTTTGTAAGGTAGGGTGTACAAGATATCCAATTCAATTATGGTACGGAAATGAACATTGACCTTTTACCAATAAACGATTTTCATTGTTTGCAGAAAAGAGCAAGAATCATTTCAAGATCACCGTTGGTAATCAAAAACATTTTCTTCGCTTTCGTTGCATAAAAATGAAAAATCTGGCATTTTTGCATAGTCTCCCTTTTTCAATATTTTCCTTTGTGGGTCGAGTTTGCATAAGATTAATGCAATATTCGGAATTTATGGACAGACGTTATGCTAATAAACAGTTGAACTCAAATTCAGCTCAGAAATGTAAAATGTAATCTAAGAATTAGAAATTAGAAAAATATACTCTTTTTATTCACACCAGTTGTTGCTAAACTTTTTTTGCTCAGTATAGTTATGAGACAAATCAACATGGAATCATAGAAATAAAATATAATGCGATAAACTCATACTGTTGTTTCTTATCCTAGATTCACAATGAAGCCATCAACAGTTTTCCAACTTATGAAACTGTTTAAACCTTACAGTGTGTCAGCAACCGACCAACACTGGTTTTTAACTATGATCGCTGCTTCATATTGTTGCCAATGAGTATCACACACCAATATTGTTTGCGTATCATGTAATGCGGTTTGATAAAGATCTACAAGTATTAGTTTTTTAGTTATTTGATAAAATAAATAACTCATGCATATAACCACATTTTTGAAACACTAACAACAATAATAAAGTGCTTTTTTTTTTTGATTTCAGAAAAACTACGTCATAGGCGTTCTACAACTACGTGGGACCTTGTGGATGTTTATCGTCATCTAGCATCGGTGTCGGGAGGGCATGTGTTTCAGACAACGACTGACCAAATACCTAACGCACTTGGCATTCTGAAGGTAAGTCAAATTATCGTACATGATTAATGATAAAGCAAATTTCAGGTGTTAAGTACCAGTTAATAAGGTGTTGAACAATGAAATAAATGTAGAGGAGATAACAGGAAACCCTTGCCGATGGCCGAAAATAACAATCCACCAGGGAACTGCACAAGAAAAAAAAGAAAACAAAAACAAAAAAAAATAGGATATCAGGATAGCCCGACTTAGTACCGGCACCAGCAAAAGCTAGCGGCACGGTAAAACCGGTTTGAGGGTACCCAAACCTCACCTTTCTCTATCGCGTATAAAAGCATGTCATAGTCGGTAATGCCATTATATGAATTATACAGGCTTTGTTTCGCTTGATTTTAAAGTGCATTGGTATATTGATATATGGATATGTCAGTTTTAACCTAACCCCTGTCAAATCATTTTGATTTGTTGCTTTTCTTATGGCTGCTTCTAGAAAACAAAATCTGTTGTGAACATGATAGCTAAGTCACTGTCATTCATACATATAATATAATCATATTGTTTCTTGTTTTTTTGTTTTTATGATACGGTTGTTAAGTAACATCCTTTCTTTCTTTATTTACCATATGATCTTGAACCTTGCCTTAGTAGGTTCTTAGACGTCATGTAAACCTAAAAGAATAATTTCTCTAATTTCTATCCAGTTTTCACATTCCCTGAACGATGGTGAAACATTTGTTCTCCTCTCTAGAGGTGAGAACAAGTTTCGTGACATTAACCGCCAAACTTATTCGGAATACAATCCTCGGTGTTTTTCGTCCAGTCATTAGAGAAACAGTTTCCACAACTTAAACACGTTTATTATGTAATTTCTCACATCTCTTTAAATAAATTTTCAAATTTTTGAAAGCTCGGCAAGCCTCGCTTTCAAACATATGCAAAATTTATTTAACTCGATGTGAGAAATTTAATGATCAACTAGTTCTCGTTATGGAAACTATATTTCTCTAATTTCTAGCAAATATAAACACCTCCTGACTAATGGGTTATCGAAATGATAATCAACATGTGTATTATTTGATCTCATGTAAATGTCTCGTGTCAGTTTCTAGAAATAGTGCAACCGGATGTTGATGAAATTAACACCTGCGTCATTGTCTAGCGAAACAGGTTTTGCATTCTTATGACTAGAATAACTAAATTTATTGATAATATGACATTTTTATCAAAACTTTTTTATTCAACACCCCTTTCAATGAATGGCGCAATGATACACATAGCAACGATGATAGCAACAAAATGGCGCCATACTTGAGACTGGAGACTATGGAGATCGCTTTACTTCAAATAAATTGAGTAGAAATTAGAGAAACAATCTCTAACATTGTTTTCCGGTTTATTACGACAATTTCTCACATCTCGATAGTTAAATTTTCACATTTTAAAGTTCTCGGATTAACCTCGAACTTTAAAATGTGAAAATTTAACTATCTCGATGTGAGAAATATACGTAATAAACTGGAAACAATGTTAGAGACTATATTTCTTTGATACTTCAAGAGATAAACTTCCTTCGTACCGTACACAGTGTAACTTCGCAGTTACTATTTTAATGTATATATTGGACTTCCAAATGTTTTGGTTTTATCTGCACTGATGAGACATAAGTTGTCGAAATGCGCATATGCAGAAAATAAATTAACAGTATCGTCGGTATTTTGTTATGTATACATATTTATTTATTGATATACGTACTCATCAATTTCGACTTTAAATTCATGAAAATGGACACAATGGATTCAAATGTATGTTGATGATAAATGTTTTATAACTACAATAACAATAATCTTTGTTTTACGCTAAGCCTTATGGTTATCTTTGCATTTACATTGTTTACATAAAGTAGGATGATTAAATATGAAATGTCATGTTTTTCCGTTATGTGTAATTTATTGATGTTTTTTTTATTGTAGCGAGAAATTTTGATTTTAAACAGTATTTTAATATTATAATTCCATAATCAAATTTCCAGATTATTATTATAATTTCTATTTTACAGTCGTCGATTACAAATGCGGATGTTCTAATCCTACATAATGTGTATCCAGGAGGTCCGTCTTCTCCGAAAGTAATTGAAATTCCTATAGACAAGAGTATTTCAGAATTCACACTTAATATGCATGGGAAGCAATATATACCACGGTTTAACCTTAAAGATCCACGAGGTGAGAATATATCTTTAAAAATCAAATCTGATTTTGTTAACATAAAAATGAAACATTATATACAACTATTGGTAATATGTGTTATAAGCAACATTTTAAAAGCTACAGCAAATGAGTTTACATATGCCAACTCACTCACTACTCAAGGGCCTATATTCGGTACAGTGACTACCTTGATAAATCTATGTTGCTTACAAATAAGCTACCTAAACAAGGTAATCACTACAGAAGTTTTACAGCGGATATCACGATCTTTAGGACCGATATTTCTCTTTACACCTAAGTTTGTTTTTCCTCTACCGGATTTGACTTGACTATAGGAGTTGACATGTTCAACACGGCGGGTGTCTGATAAGAAGCAGGATATGCTTACTTTATCGGTGCACCTGATCTCAACCATGGATTTATTTGGGTCCGTGTCGTTCAGTTGTATGTGGGTCTTCTTTTTTCTTTGGTGTTCCATACTCATGTCATGTCCTTGTTTCTTGGTGTTGTTAGACTGGCCGTTCTTTCTCACTTACTTTACATAGCAAACTGCAATATAATGCGTTTCTCTCTTAAGTTAAAACCGATCTGAATGAATCGTCCAGGCATCCAAAGGATGCTGAAATAGACCTGTTATCAATGTAGCTAAACAGACGAACAATATATATTGAAAATGCAAAAAAGCACTTTCGACATAGTATGTTTCTTATGTGAAAATTAAATGAACACTCCAAGAAAACCAAAATTAAAACGTTTTTGATATAAACTAAGCACCATAAAATTTTTAAATGATGGTAAAGTTTCTAAGAATGCCACAAAGTGTGTGAATTAAAGCCAAATTTACCTATGATGTAGGTCTATATCTCATTTGTGAAATTAACATATTTTAGCCCTGATTTGAGATCAACAAAACGAAAAGGTATACAGCGACTTGATAAAGTATCTAATTTTTTATGTACATAGTACTACAGTTATTAGAATCACTTATTTCTTGGGAATTTCTGTTTGTATGATGTAAATGTGTGAAAACACTGCAATCATGATTATTTCTATTTAGGGATACAGTTGAAATCGAATACATAGTCAAACGAATACCAGATCAAAAATGAAGGAGGGGAAATTCCAAAAATCTAAAATCAAAAAGCACTGTAATTCATATCCAACACGAATTTCGACTGTATGAGAGACAGAGACTTAACAAATATTCAAGAACATTACAAAACTAAAGTGAGAATCTCTACAAAAACTTGTGGTATCATCAAGTGCTCCGGAAGTGTAAGCATGATTTACCCCGTGTGTCAGCAGGTAACCGAGCGTTTAGTGTAATAATAATATGAGAGAATTCTTAAATGTATTCTCAAAGATAAATAAGGGGCACAAGCAAAACGGTACTATTCACAACTTTTATTTTTTTATTATACCCCCCCCCGCTGTAACGGGTGGTATATAGTGATCATGGTGTCCGTTCGTCCGGCCGTTCGTCTGTCCGTTCCTCAGCTCGTTATTCCGTATGGCATAGGGTACATACTTTGTAGCGACAACTTATCCTAGATCACTTTGTGAAATTCAATGTAACTTTCACAGATTGCCATTGTGCACTAGCTATTTAAAAAATTTGATTTTACTTGAATTTTTGGTGGTTTTTTCATTTGTTTTTGTACATCTAGTTTGTTTTTTTTTGTTTTCAGGAGATGTTAAACAAATTGATAATACAATATTTACAACAATAACAACATTTGAGAGGATCTATAAATTTCAGCGCAGATGTTGATATGAATATTAAATATTATTTATTTATTTTTCTTTTATTTAAGGAAATGTTAACCAGATTGATAATAAAACAATAACACTATATACAATAGGAGCTACATATCTCAGTGTAGTTGTTAAGGTAAGTGTACCGTAATCATTAAAGTTGTGAACTATTTGATTAGATCGATTTTCTTTGGTACCGAACATGAATTATGCAAAATATCAAATGATAAATCTTTTTTCAAATATTTAAATTACACATGTATATCATTAATGTAGGATTAAAGCATAAATTATGAATCTCAGTGATAAAGAAGACTTTAAACATCACGACATCTAAAATTGTGTTCATACATGTTTAATTGTTTTGCTTTATAGAATCCAATGGCTGGACCTTGGACTGTTCGTAAAAATGACATCAGTGAATGGGATGTAGAAGTAACAGCAAAAAGCACTGTAGATTTTAGCGCCAAATTAATGAGATTTGACCCTAAATTGAACTCCTATTTCGAAATGAGTGGTAGACCAATTCCAGGTATTGTATAGACTTTTTCACTATTGTTGTTTTGTATTAATCTGTATATATTAATTCAATGAATTATTTGCATATGTCATAAACAACTAAATTCTGAAAAGTCTAAGATCCAGATTAATTCGAGGATAATACACACGAATGAATTAACATTTTTTTCTTCCCTCCATTTCCCGACAGTGCTTTATCAACAGACTAGGCTAGCCGGCAGTTTTTAGTGACCACTCTTAGACCCATCTTTCTTAATAATGTTTTGTTTTACTCTTTCCTTTTGAAGATTGTGTTCTTGGAGTTAGTAATCTATCTGTATTGTGTTTTATTTTTATGGTTATCATAGGTAAAAGGAATTTTGGGTATCAATAAACCGGTTTTACCCCAAGGCTAGTTCCTATCGTTGTCTACGTTTTTCTTTTGAAGATTGTAATTTAAGGCCAATGTAGGTGTTTCCTGGTATCTTCTATTCATTCACAAAGATTCCACAAAACAGAAGTGGAAGAAGTGGGTAAAATATAACGATCACGTGGTAGATCGATTTATTACTTTCATGATTTACACCAATAAATAAAACTGCATTGGAAAAAAAATGTAACTACATTCTTTATTTTAGATGAAAATATTACATTATCGATAGAGATAAATGACAAAACTGTGATATCAGATCTCACGGCTGTGTCTCTGCTTAATGTCTTTGGAGATGAATTAGCACATTACCCGTTGAAGAAAAGGGACAGCAAAAGTGCTAGAGGAATCTACATCACCACAATCATTGTTCCACATGAGGTAACATTTTAATTTTAAAGTTGAAATATCTAGATAAATATATTACAAATAAACTCTTTCAGCTTTTATATATGTAATACATTACTTTTGTCTTCGTTGATTTTACTTTCGATAAGCCACATTTAGGGTTAAAATGACAGTATTTTAAGTTGGTTAAATTATGTTTTTTCTTTTGGACAAAAGAAAGCTATTTGTATTGTTTTGTAACACGTGTGCTTAGTGAATAATGTGAAGATTGTTCTTGTCCTTATTGAAAACTTAAAAGCATAAAAAACCGGCAAACCCATACTGAAGTAAAAAAGGGGAAAAGGAAGTTATATAAAGAAAATTCACACCATTCGGTCTAAGAGCAACTTTGGCTTTATTTAGAATTTGTGATGATAAAAAAAATGAAAGAATCCGACTGATGTGTTAAATCAGTAAAAGACATGGTCGCAGACTGATTTAATATTCATTAGTTACAAGAAAAACAATAAAATGACAAAAGAGAACCATTAACATTAGTCAGTACCTCTGTACTAGCCAAAACAGATTTTATTTGGATGATTGAAATATCCAAATTTTATAATTTTTGTTTAAAACTATGGAGAATCCCCCTCATGCAAAGCTCTGTCCTTAACGGCATTTAAATCTCCATTTAGATCGTATTGTTTTTTTCTTTATCAGATTATATCAATCAATGGGTATATGGCGTTCCAAATGTTTGTATCTAATCTGCACTGAGCAGACATAAGTTGTCAGAATAACCATCTGCTGACACTAAATTTACACACCAAGTGTAAATCCTTAAGGAATTGGAATAAAAATCATTGCTGCTGACGTCACATGATGTTGTATGAATTTTAACCCAATCAAAGAATTTGTATGCGATGTACGAAATTATCATAGGGTAGAATGTGAACACCAGTTTGTCGTCATCGACAAAGTTGCATCAGCTGTTTAAGGTACCTGTAATTTGTTATGAATTCCAATGCTTTACTCAATCATTCGTCAGAACATGGCGTCCTCTGTTTTGAATACATTTACTAATTTGATGCATTTCAGTCTTTCAAGTTAGCTGTAGTAGGTACTACTACGTCACAAGCAGCAGATCCATTTGTAAGAATGCACAGAGATGTTATAGAGACAGTAAACATAAAGCTTGATCATATACCAGAAAAAGGTACTCAAATATCTCAGACAATGTAACATCAAACTCGTTACTTTACAAAAGTGCCTATCAGTAATAAACGTCTAAAATTCGTCAACAGCAAATTTGTCCATGATTAAGTGTAATGTTGAAAAACGTCCAACACAAATATACAGTAAACCAGACCACATTCTAGTGTATGGAACTCAGTTGGCTGACAACTCGACAGTAAACTTGACCACAGACAAGTGTAAGGTTGTTAACGTCATACCCAACAAAACAAAAAATTAGTTCATATGATTCTATTGAATATAAAGGTCACATTAGCTAAGCAATAAACTTTACCATAGACCAAAGAAATGCTATGAAACATGCCATCAATTTATCATTTAACGCAACTTCATACAAGTCAAAAGTTAAGGGCAGGGTCCAAGCAGACAAGAGAATATATTTATTTTGTTTTATTGTGTTTCTTATAATAATCATTGAAGCACAACCTCTGAGCATGCACACCATTAATTTATGTTATTATTTATATTACTTAAACTTCGGTATTTATTTATTTAAACTATGATTAAATGAACAGCTGATAAGTTTTCTTAACTTCTCTTACAAAACAGGATAAAATGTGGTTTTGTAAACTTTATGAAATTTTCACAATTGAATAGCTGATTTACGTTGGGTTTCAATATTGTATTGATTAAAATTCTAGGTACTCAACATTTTTTAATATATGTAAAGAAGGTATTCCTGGTGCATGTGAGATAGCCCTGTTATAAATATTTCTTAAAATGTATGGTGTGTTTGTTATATACAAAATTTTAAACTTACAATTGATTATACAGAAAATTCTGATGGTATAATCACCTTGCATTGTTCTTGTCTATGGTTTTTAATTATTTTCAGCATTGCCTCATACTCAGTATGTCTGCGCAGAACATTCAGATTGTTTTGTGCGTATCAACCATATATTTCTGGTCATCGGATAAATATTGAGAACTATGCTGTTTGCATATTTGTATAACATAACTTTACACTGGCGTAGCCTGAAAGCAATTACCAATAGTCAAAAAAACTTTTGGTTATGTTACACAGAAAATGTTATGAGAATGACGTTTATGAACCTTAAAGTACCTGTTATATACTAGATACTGATGATTTAAGAACCAATAAAGAAGTGGAAGGGTTACCAAATTCTGCCAGCTTAAGTTTGAAAAAAACCAATGTTAATTAATGATACATCAATACACGTAAAATAGTTACTTATCTTGTTTTTCAAACAGTTCCACTGTATGTTAACGAAGACCTGGACGTATCATTTGTTATTTCGAACGCCGGGAGTCAGGACGAAGATGTAAACGTTACCATCGACGATGATAAACACTTTGCTTCAGGAGTTACTTTTAAGATATTTCACCTGAAAGCATGGTCAAATAAGACAAGTTATTTCACAGTTCACGGAGGTCCAACAAAAGGGGAAACAACGTAAGTTCTGCCTTGGCATATAATAATACATTGCATGTAAAAGCCGGTAAATTTGTTGCGAAGTTTACCAATATTGCGAGGATTTGCTCAAGATATGAATATTTATTTTGCATAACATTTTAATAATTCATTTGAGAGTGCAATAAGATCGGATTGTAATAAAATATTTTACTGGAAGTAAAAATATTTTCAACTGTGTTTGAACGACCAAAGTTACAAACAGCAATCCTCAACTGACTCCATTGCGCATGTTAAAGATTTATATAATGAAACTTTTTTAAGTTTCAATGTCACATAAATCATTAAAAGAAAAGGTGAAAATTTTTTACTAAAATTGCAGATCATTTCAGTTCTGCAAAAAGTCGTGTTGACAAAAATATCTCTTCAGTTCAGAACAAAACTGAACATTTGATGATCAAGACTTCATACAGCTCATTGAAATTATTGCAGTTAAAGTTAACATATGTGTTAAGATCTCATGTTCATTTACTCCATATCCTTTCATAAAATATTCATTTCTTTTATGTATTTGTATTTTTTGATCAGAATTATAATGTAATACATCGGCAAACGTATACCGAAGCAAGACGAGGAAAAGGGGGAATTCTAAAATCATTAATCCAAAATAACGGCAATTCAGATCCAACACGAATTGAGACAGTATGACAAAGACAAAACAAATAAACAAAAATGAACAAAAAGACCACATAACTAAAGCACTAGCAGTGTGAACCCCTACAGAAACTAAGGTATCATCAGGTGCTCCGGAAGGGTAAGAAAAATCTGCTCCACGCGTGGCAGCCGTCACACAGCCAATTAGTTAGTCCGTCCAATAAAACTCAAGATGTACCAAAAGATATCTATTTTCATTTGTAAAATAGAAACATTGTAACGGTGTGTCAAATCATGGTGAAGCCATAAAACTTCCGTAGTGACAATTGCAACAGTGACTGAACATACCCTTTATGTACAAGTTTTTGAGACAGTTAGTGATTTTCTTACAGTTGATATGTTGAGATTACGTAATATGAATTAATGATATATATGTTATTTTTTTAGAACTATAACATTAACGGCCAAACCAGCCACTACATCAAGTACAAACAGCAAATTTCAAAACATCATTACATATCTAACAGTAAAAGAACGGGTAAGGGCTTATATGTAAAACATCAAAAACATTATTTCAAGTGCAGCAATAAAACAAATGTCCTCATTCTGTAAAGAAAAATTACGCTTGTATGTTGTTTTGTATTATTGAAGCTTCGTCAGGCGACAGATGACAGGGTATGTTAGTGAACTTTGTCAGGTATTATTATGATTGACGATCTCGCATCAATAACAATAACAAAAGTTGATGTAGAGTTGTTGGTCATGCAACACGTGAATTCCACTCAAACGGGTACCATCTTGCTCTTTCCATGAGGTTGCAACGAAATTTTACATTAGAGTGTCTGCATTCCAAGATGTAGAAGTATAAAACGTTCTATGTGTTTAGTCTTATCATGGTTTAGTAAAAATGTTGTCCAATGTATATTTACTCCAAAGCATTTTTGTTTCCTGATGTATTCAAAACATACAATTGCACATATAGCGAAAATAATCAGATATATCGTTCATTTCACAGAAATGGTGAAATTATTGAAATCATCTCTATGAACCAAATATTGTCGAAAAATGCTTATTTCAATATTTTGGCTTTTTGAAATAATATACCAATTGTTCTGTGTTATTAAAAGGTCGACATTATCATTTACAACAAACCAATTTACAATTACTAAAGATACCGAAAAGTTTCTAAATGTAATGTTGTTATCTTTTTTATAATGTACGACACATATCTTTGATGTAAAGATGAATAAAAAGATAGAAAAATTGAAAAGTATCAAAAACAAGTTTTAAATAAAAATTCTATTATAGATATTTTGAGAATGTTGTAAAAATCTTCTAAATGATTATACAACACTTGTATCTTTTATTACAAAGGTATGTCAAAAGGACGTATGAAGAACAAAAGTCACAAGTTAATCACATTAAAAAAGCTGTCACCTTGGGGAATGATGACTGAGGGAAATATAAATTACTTCGTTTTCACACAAAATATACATAAATACACTTAAAGGGATATTTATCATACGAAATCGGTAAATGATATCTTGAACTATTCTGTGTATTTGTCTTGATCTAAATGTTTTCTATTCCCCAGCCTATAGACAAAATTCCACCGGTATGTAATGCAACATCAGTACCAGTGTCTTGTGGAAATGATCCATGCAAGTGTAGACAAAACATTGCATTTATAACTGCAGAAATATGGGATGAAGGAGATGGTCTGGCTGAAATCACTGCACCTTATACCCCCAAAAATGCACTAAGACTAAACAATTTCAAGAAAGGACTTGTCAAAGCAGTTGGATCGGTCTGGGCAACGTTGATGTGAGTTTTTTTATTTGTATAATATCACATAGTCTTTCGAAGGCACAACAAAACAACTATTGGGTTAGTTCATAATAAAATATCTTCGTATAGAAACAAAAATAAAACTTAAGCAAGGACTTTCATGGAGTGACATCATCATTTTTTTAATCGCTTAAAAGTAAGAAAATAAGAAACAGTTCAAAGTGACACAAATCCTTGACGATATTTCAGCCAAGCGAATAAAAGATTGTGTTAAACATTGATTAAAATTGAACTAAATTTAACTCTTCCAAGGAGTGTTTTGATGCAAATCTGACGGGAGGGGATGAAAATCACAGTCTATTAGTATAAAACACAAGTATTACCATAGAAAATCTGCAAAAAACTGAAGCACACAAAAAACCCAAAATCTATAAAACGACTAAAAGATCTGATGAGAGGAATGAGCGTTTTTGCTGCAGAGTTACAAACTAACCACAGTTTGATTAAAGGACAATTTTTAAACAGTGACAACAAATCTGATCGTTCTATTTGTTTCATTTTATATTGACGCACCCACTTAATGAAAGTTGTATTGTCAGAATCGGATGTCTACTCTACCTTTTGTTCTGGATATCAATACTGGGAAGCATCAAGAGAAAGAACAGCACCCTTCAATTGAGTATAAATTTTAGCTTTGTATACAAAGCAGTGTTCGAAATACACATTGTTGTAATGTTGTAATATACAAATAGTTGACGTGTGTTAATTTTCTTACTAACATTATTTCTTTAAAGGGTAGACTGCTGTCGTAAAAATGTAACGATTGATGTAAGAGACCGCAAAAATTTAACAGGATCATGTGATATTCCTGTCGATCCAAATTATGACGTTAACGCATGTACAACAACTACTATGTCAACATCTACGACATCAACGACGACCACAACACCAACGACGACGACAACGACAACGACACCAACGACGACGACACCTACTACTACGTCGACTCCTACAACAAGTTCGTCGACACAAACGCCATCTACAACCCGTTCATCTACTTCAACGTCGCCAACGTCTGGCGCATCAAGTTTGCCGTCGACTACTGTCAGCAAAACACAGTCGTCATTGGGATCTACTTCACAAACTTCAACAACGGCCACAACAACAAAATCCACAACAACATCAACAACATCGAATATCTCGACAAAAGCCAGTACACATGTGTCAGTAGGGTCAAGTAAATCAAATACAATCACTTCTAAAGGGTCTACCAAAATATCCACAAAGAAAACCACTTCATCAACACTTTCAACAGGTACAACACTGACAAGTGCAAAGAAAACCACCAAAGCTAATACAAAATCTTCAGTGGCTGCAATAACTGAGGTAACATTTATTTTGATTTCCAAAGTACTCTAGATTTGAAAGTTTGCATATTTATGTCTGGCGTATCAGAGATTATTGATGAATTAAGTAAACAATTCTGAAGATATCGATTCTGATATTTAAAGTCTTCAAACTATCTGTAGTTCTCTATCAGGTTGCATTTCTATTCAAACCTTTAGAAATGATGTTTGATTATATGACCAATTATTTATTCCCCTTTTGATACATCTCGTAGAATTCACAACTAANGAGTATCTCCCTCATGCAAAGCTCTGTCCTTAGCTGATTTTGGCTTTAAATTTAGATCACTTTGGTTATTTGTTCTCTATCAGTTTTTAAACATCTTTGAGTTTATGGTCTTCCAAACGTTTAGATTTTATCTGCACTGATGAGACATTAGTTGTCGAAATGCGCATATGCAGAAAGTAAATTCACAGCGACTTCGGTATTTAGTTATTTGTTACATTTAGTTAAGATAACAAAACACTGAAGGTGCTGTTGATTTAGGTTCTGCAGATGCGCATTTCAACATTTATTGTCTCTTCAGTGCAGACCAAATCAAAACTTTTGGAAATCCCTAAAACGAAATATGTGTTAAAGCTGATAGAGAACAAATCACTAAGAGCTTCAAAACTGTTAAGACAAAACTAAGAAAGCTGAGAAAAGAGCTGTGCAAGAATGGGATACTCTTAGTTTTGAGCAAAATTTTGTTAAATTCAGATATTGAAAGTTTCTGAACCAAATCGGTTTCCGGGCAAGCACCGAAGTACTTGGTTACTGGGTTGGTGAATATCCCTGGGGTTAACATAGAATGAGCTTGTTACAATTTCCTATGATAAGAGCACAAAAGTTGAACCAATCAGTTTATTTAGTTTGTTCTACAATGATAGTACAATGATAGTAATACAAATATATGTATTGTATTCTCTTTCAAAATGTTATTTAACGTTGTAATATATATACTGGAAACAAGTCAACTACAGTTCCGTTGTTTTTATAGTTTTTTTACATATTTTCAGCAACATGTTTTCTTTGTATTACTCACCTCCCCTAAACCTTATTTTAGAAAGTGCAATCAGAAAGCGTCTGTTCATTTTCGTAAACTTTTACAACATTTTCTCTGGAATTATCGTTTCTTGTAAAGAAACTTGGCATTAAATTTTTTATATAATTGAAAACTGCCAGATCTTAAGAAATGACGAAGGAATGAATAACATAATACCGAAGTTGCTGTTTATTTGGATTCTGCATATGCGCATTTCGATAACTGATGCCTCTTCAGTGCAGATAAAATCAAAATATTGAAAATCCATATACCGAATATGTGAAAAAACTGATAGAGAACAAATTACTAATAGAAAAGCCAAATCAGCCAAGGACACAGCTATGCAAGAGGTAGATACTCATTAGTTTTTGAACATTTTTTTTAATTTAGATTTTGCAAGTTTCCAGATAAAATCAGTTTCCGGCTTGCACTGAAGTACTGGATAATGGGTTGGTAAATACCCTCGGGGACTAACAGTCCACCAGCAGAGGCATAACATAATACCGAAGTTGCAATTAATAGTGTTTTCGATGAATGTCTGATATATCGATATTGTCTCTGAAAGATGGCTGTATACCTACCCTTAAGCATTATACTTCTTTAGTGGCAAAGTATGGCTATAATTATTTTGCATAACTTAAGATTCGATTACATGTTTGGTCGGTGATATAAATTGGAGTCTACACGATGCATACTTCGAAATGCATTGCCTCGTTAGTCGTTTCAAATGCTATTTAATATGACGAAACCAAAAAGAAATGCTAGTAGATTGTAAATCATAAACTAATGAAAAAAGCAAATTAAGGTGACAGCGAGACGAGCTCCAGATGAGCGAGAAACGTCCAGATTTTCCAAGCTTATACACTTTGATATGGTTAATTGAAAAGACAAATTATCTGTCTAATGTGTAGTGTATCGTGATATTAGTTAAGTAATTGTTAATTCGTCCACTGATGTCCAGAAATGAAAGTCATAATAAATCAATGATATACCAAACTATGGTGGATAGGCAATTCATTTTTTCATTATTAGCACACACGTTTTTTTTAAACAGGAGACAAATACGAGTACCTTGTCTGATGGTGCCGTGTATGGTATAGCAGCTGCTGTAGGTGCAGTAACATTAGCCGTAGTGATAGGAGGGATAGTCCTGGTAATGAAAAAGATGTCAGCTGTAGCACCAAAGAAAGAAGAAGAACCAAATTGATTATTCTATTAAGTTTTGCAATGTTTGTTAATTTATTTTGTTATTGTTATACAAATATTATTTATTGTTAATGTTCATGCAATTCTTTGAGTTTCATTTTTGCTCTCGGTTTATATTTCTATCGTGTTAGTGGATTATTAATGATATGATTCGGTTATTTGTTCCATACACTACCAACACGAATCCATTCCGATTATCTTGCTCAAAAATGGGTTGCATGTTTAGATATTGTCCATTAACAAATAAAGGGGGTGTTTTAAATAAAAATACAACAACATCTTTATAAATACACAGTAATACAGCGTTTTATTGTTGTTCCCCATCCGGAAGGGGATTATAATGAAGCCTTCAACAATGGGCAAACAGTGAAGATCTTTTTGCTCCATTGAATGCATGAAAATGACAATATGGTAAGTGATTTCAAAAATGAGAGAAAATTTAATTTTATACATAAAATGAATAATTATCGACAGTAATCATGTTATGTTGCTTTCTAAACGGTTTTCAATTACCCCATGTAAAAATGAAAAAGAAACCCTAGTAAGATCATAGCTTAATTACACTTGGGCACCAATAGCTTTTGCCAGTGCCGATACCAAGTCCGGCTATGCCTTGTCTATATGGTTACTTACGTATGTCTTTTGTCTT
Organism: Modiolus philippinarum; assembly: GCA_002080025.1. Taxonomy (NCBI): domain Eukaryota; kingdom Metazoa; phylum Mollusca; class Bivalvia; order Mytilida; family Modiolidae; genus Modiolus; species Modiolus philippinarum. The sequence continues at coordinate 100,745 of MJUU01001682.1, forward strand.
TCATTTGTGTTTTTCTTGTGCAGTTCCATAGTTGATTGTGACCTGTAACTATTTATTGTTATCTTTACTTATTTAATTCCAAGAGCTAATGTTTAAATGGATCAAGAGGACTAAAGGTCCTACTATATCTATCTATACATGTGTTTAGGATTTTATTAGTTTAGTATTTTTCCATTGAGGAATGAACTCTATTAAAACATAGCTGCACATCTGTCAGGTAATTGTTTTACTAGGACATTAATTGATCTAATAACATTGTCCGTTTATAAAATATCTGTGATATAGTGTATTTTGAAAATTCGTCCATTTACATCAATTTGTATATTTATTTATTTTTATGTCTTTCATTTCGTGTTATTTCATGTTTACAATACAGTCAATAAATAAATGTCTACACTAGTTTTTTTCTCATCTGTTAACCTACTGAACTGTGATTTTAAAAGACACGTCATAAGCGTTTTTGATTTTCAGTTTCTTCTTTTGTCTACTTTTATGCATTGTAATTCTTTAACTATTGACTCCCACTTTTCAAATTGTGATTATCAACATCCTAAATAAATATTTGACAAAAATGAAGATTTTTTTGTCTTTTGTCATTTACAAGGCACGTACCCGTAATATACAATGGATAAATATCTAGGTATAAAACGTTTGGGTTCATATTAGCTTTTTATGTGTTGTTTCACTATTTTTTTTAACATTTGAATTAAAGTATTCTTTTGAAAACCTTGAAGCATGTAAACCCTTTTTTGTTTACGGAGACATTGTTTTTATATATAAAAATATATGTTGTGCAATGGCCATAAATTAACGTAAATAAACAAAATAAAAATGGTAAGGTAGGCCACAATTAAAAAGTAAAATTAAACAAAAATATAGACACTAACAACAGCTAAGATATCCAAAACGGGTTAAAAGGAAACTCAGTTTCCTTTTAACCCGTTTTAGATATTTTAGCTGTTTTTAGTGTGTATATTTTTGTTTAATTTTACTTTTTAATTGTGGCCTACCTTACCATTTTTATTTTGTTTGTTTTTATATAATTGGTCGATCGTCCTTAGTTCATTTACACTAGAAACAGTTTATGTCTTGCAAAAACACAACATATTGTAAGCCCTGTCATATTCGAAATGTTTCTTTCAAGCTAAGAATGACGAACGTCATGCTTTGATTGTAAAAGAGAATATACATATTTTGCAATTAACAGTTCGTGATATGACCATTTTTGGTAAATTGCATAGTTATTCGGCACCAAGGTTTTTAAAAGTAAATTTTCATTGTAAATCTCTTATCATTTTAAATTCTTAAATTTCATCTCTCCGGACACTACCACAATGGAAGGAAAGTTTTGGTTAGCCATTAAAATGGTTTAACCCATTGGTTCTTTTGAAATGCCTGCACCAAGTCAGGAACTTTGCGGTCCATAATTTTGCCGGTGGTTTCCACCTTATTTATCTTTTGTCTCATGGACATCGGGTCTCGACCACTCTGTTCGGCAATTTTGTTATTACCCTCATTCCGTAAATTGAACAGGACTCTGCAGAACATTAGTAAATTGGTGAATATGACTATCTGTATTTATCAATCGGTATAACTGCGCTATTGCTTTGAGAGAAGCATTATTGTTTATTATTTTGTTATTTCACAGTGTCATACAAAACATTAAACCTTCTTTTCTGCGACGAATTTTAATGGTGTTGTCTGCTCATTTTGAAAATCAATAGAATTTCAGATAAGAGTGATGGCTAGAGAATTGAAAAAAAAAATAGCGAATACTGTATACGGATAAATTTTTGCTGCAGTTTTATTTTCGCGATTTTCGCATTTGGAATGGAAGCGCGATAATAAAACTGCGCAAATATACTTGTCTATCATTGAAGTCTATGGTTAAACAATTTGCAGCGCGAATTCAAAACTGCGCGAACTAAAGTCCTGTCAATTAATAGCGAAATAAAGACTGCGCGAAAATTTCCCGGTTTAGAGAACACAATTCAAGCTGCTGGTCTCGTTTTCGAGATACGAGTGGTAATATTTGGTGGAAAAATAAACTCGATCTAATTTTTCACGCCTTTATCATATACATAATAAATATAATTTAAAGTAGATTTCTAGAATGCTCACGAAATGTCTAGTAAATTTTTTTAAAAACAATAAAGGTACGTAAAAAACATGAAATGTTTTTAAATGGATAAAACATGTAGTTTTCGAAAATCTGAGAGATCATGGAAACACTTCACAAGTAAATGTCCTTAAAGAACGCCCAATTACTGTTGCAAAATTTCCAATGGGCATCCAACCTCGTTTATTGTGATGCAGCAATTTTATGGTCGTTCCTCCGACATCTCATATTAATGTTATTTCATAAACATAGATTTGATGTTTTAATTACAGGCAGTTTTGACTCGCACAGAACCTGATTATGATACTATCGGTTGTTATGTGTTTAGGTTCCGTTACAAGTTCTTTACATTGGTTTGTGTTGTATTCTAGTGACTAGGAGAAACGATACACGGATTTAAAAAATATATAAATTTTTCTTTCTAGCAGAAAAAACTACAACTTATGGACAACATGTTTTTGTAACACGTAAGAAGTAACATTATGTCCAAAAATGTCTCTACAATTCCTGGCAATTTGCTGTCATGGTAAAGGCCATGACCCAGAATTTCTGTATGCGGAGGTAAATATTGAATATCACCACATCTTCCATTTACCAAATCATTACATTTTCTAAAGATTTGAAATCCCGTTGCAATTGTTTCCTTGGGCCATTTGTTTGTTTTCAGCTGAAGTTCATGCAAGTTTATAAATGTGTTGCAGGATCTTCACAGTGCGATAAATCTCGGGGCGTGCTGATGAGATTGAATTAAACATATTTTATTGCTCAAAAGAATAAGCAAATGGATCGGGCACAAGTTTATAACAACATTATTATAAGCCCTCTCCGTACAATTTAAAACATAACAATTTATAACATATCATAGCAGCAATTTATAAAAACAACATACAATATTAGAACTTGAATTCAAAAATGAGAGAAAAATAAAGAAACACTTAAGATGAATCATTAGTCCTATTGTTTTTTCACGTATCAATAATTTGTTTGGGCATTATTCAAAATCGAGGGTCTGACCGCGCTAAGTCCTATTTCACATTGATTTTTTTATTGAACTGGGCATCGAAATAATGTATTGATTTTAACCTTTAAATATGTGAATTTATTTACTTGATGAAGTTTGCCAATTATTGACATCAAACAATTTAACTCGCCCATCAGTTAACAACAAACTCGATCCTCAGACAAAAAAATTATCATTACGTTTCGAAATTGATTTGAAAATGGAATCATCAAATGTTAGAAAGCGTTGAATACATTAAAGCACTAAAATGGAAATTTTAAATTTCAAAATACAAAAATATTTACAAAATTAAAATATGCTCTTTGGTTGATTAGTATTTGTGTTTCTCTTATGATGTTGCAGCAATATCTATTTCTAACACGATTAGATAATTTTCTTAAACGAATCTAATAGTTACACAAAACTAATCACTTTGTGCTAACTTTTATGCTATCACTTCATTGTCAAGTAATATGATTAAATAACTTTTCAGCCGTGTTTTCATTGGTTGTTCGATAGTTCGGGGTCAAAATCACGTCATGCAAATTCTTTTGTAATTTTTGATTCTGTACTCATATCATTTTGTCGTCTGAATTATGAATGGTTATTATTATTTTTTTATGAAGGAAAAAAAATTAAAAAAAGAATGGACTAAGTACGGACACAAATATTAACTCAATGACCGAAAACAAATGTGTTTTGGCTTCTGGAAAATCATTATTTTATTGCTAAAAAGTATTATTCATGTGTTGATGTAATGCGTATTGAGATCATTGACGCGTGGAAATTGACATCGGAATCAAGAACCACAAATACAGAAAATTTACACATGCATTTAATTTCAAATGATCCGTAAACATTTTCATTCATCTTAAAAAAAGAAAAAAAAAAATCGTTTTTTTATGTTCAAATCTGTATTAACAATGCAACCGACTCTTCTGAAAAATACCCAGGTTTGTGAAAACTCTGAGTTATTACTCTTATTGCTATTGATTGTTGTGTACATCTGCTAATAATGCAACATAGCCTACCGTTGTATATAGTTTCTACTTTATATACGGTGAAATTGATTGTTAAACTTTAAGAAAAGTTTAGGTTGACTGGGCGGAGTTACCTGTCACTCAGGATTTGATCATTCCAAATTATGACTAGGTACAAGAGACCAAATATAGGGTGATTTTTTTAATAGATCAATAATTGTTTGATTGGTGAATGTCTCTATCTATATCCTTGGGCATACAAATACAAACTATTTGTTTCTGAAAAGTGTTCATAGTTAACTATGTGATTATTAATGATTAACTCAATTGTAAGTTTTAACACCCAATGTTGGCACTACAGGAAATGAGTTCAAAGATAAAGGCAAATTCCGCCCAGTCAATCTTAAGTTTTATTACAATACATGCATTATAAGGTTATGTTTTAAGTACATAACCAATATTCATTGTACTCATAAACACAACAAACTTCATTCTCCCAACTTGACATCATCGGGAGAACACAAGAGAAGAGTTTACAGTACTGTGCAACGTAGCCCTTACCGTTTGACGAACGCAAAACGGATTGCTGACGGGACGTGAACGGATCGCTGACGGGAACGTGACGGGACGGGACGGGACGAATCGATTCACGTCCATAACAGTTCACGTCCAGGTACTCGTCATTTGACGAATACAATTCGTCAATTGACGAGAGAGGACTCGTCATTTAATGATATGCAAAATAATCACTAGATTAATAGATAATTGAAATTTTCCAATGAAACGAAACGAATTCAATCATGATAACCGTTTTATACAAAATTAACATTGACAGTGACTGGGAACACAGTCCAATGCTTTAATTTGATATGAAAAAAAAAACATTAATTGAAAATAAATAGCTAAATTTCCATTCATTTTGTTAACAACTCCACCAAAATACGGTAATGATAAAAAATGTCAATCAATTTTAATCAAATAATTTTTTTAGTAATTGCAAATGAACCATTCAGTGCGGAACTTTCCCTTTACATATTATTTTGTTAAAAATTTCATGAAAATGAAAACATGTGATAAAAAAAATTACTTATTAATCTTCATTTTAGTCATTACAAATACACCGGTCAGTACGAAACTTTCCTTTTACACATTATTTTGTTAAAAATTCCATGAAAATGAAAAAATGTGATAAAAAAATTACTATTGAATCTCCATTTTAGTCATTACACATACACCGGTCAGTGCAAAACTTTCCTTTTACACATTACTTTGTTGAAAATTCCATGAAAATAAAAAAATGTGATAAAAAATTACTTATGAATCTCCATTTTAGTCATTACACATACACCGACCAGTGCGAAACTTTCCTTTTACACATTATTTTGATAAAAATTCCATGAAAATAAAAAAATGTGATAAAAAATTACTAATGAATCTCCATTTTAGTCATTACACATACACCGGTCAGTGCGAAACTTTCCTTTTACACATTATTTTGTTAAAAATTCCATGAAAAT
>MJUU01001682.1:107799-131339 GCA_002080025.1 Modiolus philippinarum
TTTTTTCTGTAAGGGCTACGCTGCACAGTACTGTACAAATGAAATTTATCAAAGAGAAATAGGGTTATCAACTCGTGAAACTTGTATATCGCTTTAATCAACTCTCGTTATTTATTACAGATAATAATAAACTCGCTGATGCTTGTTTATTATTAGTGTGTAATTAAATAGCTCGAGTTGTTAAAAAGCGATATACAAGTCTCACTCATAATGAAACCTATAAGAACACTATACAAAAATACACAAGTTTCATAATAAACAGTAAATTTTGTTATACTGTACACGTGTTTGAGGAGTAGCTTCTCATCAGCAGCATTAGAATCAAACAATATGGAAAGCCATAATCTAAAAATATTTAAAAAAGGAAGTACTCATTACAAAAAATATCAAAATAGGAGGCCAAAACCATTACCAAGGACACCCACCGAGTGCCATACACGGAATGATGTATCAATTTTAAAGGGGTTCGACTTTTTATATAAAAAAAGAAACAGTAAATTTCCGAAAATAAAACGCAAGGTATTTTTTTCATGTCAGACAAGTCTGACTATTGAGCTTGCGACCAAATGTATTTCATAGTTACATACTCAAGTTCCGGATACCCTCTTTCATATCATTTTATTTTATTAGAAATATGAAATCCTGACCATTATTCAGAAACTAAATTTTCAGAATCTTCGGTTTTTGTTTCTCACTACCACTGAGCCGATGCCTCTGTTTTTCAAGATCAGAAAATATCTGCTAGTGTATCAACTTGCAATATTTCAATTTATGTTTCCATATAGTATAAAAAAGATACGAATACACTCAATACAGGTAGACTATTAACTCCATGACCGCAATCTTTAAAGGAGAGAAAAAGACAATACGTAATTAAGAAAGATGGGCCAAGGGGTGCTCGCCTCTAAACCGTCGTCAAGCTCAAGGAGCCTAGTGTGCTGGTAGAACACTGTCGCACTACGGAAGAAATTGTCAAAATGGCAATATGCAGAAACTTAACTCACAGTAACTTCGGTGTATTGTTTTTCATTACCAATTTTGCCGATGCCTGTGCCGTTAAACTGTAAGTATTAACCAACCCAGTAACAAGTACTTCGGTGCCGATTTATATATTGAAACTTGCAATGTCATGTTTTTAGGTCCACTTAACAAGACTCCTGCATTGCAACCAGTAACAATTCTTATATATTTCTCTATTCATTCTTTATGCTAGAGCATGTAGTCACTATCAAGATTTTTATAAGGACACAGATATTTAATTCTGAAGCTTTTTAATTAGGTCTTCGCTAAATGTAGATTGATAGAATTTTATTTATTGAACGATGTCCAAATTTGATTGATGAATATTCAATTTCAATTTCTAATTTTATTGAAAGCAGTTCTGTCCAAGTTTTAACATTTTTTTGTGCAGAGTTATTTATGGCTCACCTTAGTGTGACTTCAACACCATTTCACTTGTCATAACGCAAGGAAGAGTTTTTGGCTTTGACATATAACAAAATGACGGCACACAGACGCAATAATAGTCATCATTTCAACTGAAGCTTGATTTTGTCGGAAATATGGCGACTTTTATAAAATGCTATGAAACCGTAATTGGTTATGTGAGCTATTTGATTTTCCTTACTCGTCTCTCCTTTAGTTGCTTCTGACTTTTGTTGTCAATTTTATTTTCTGTCAATTTATACTGCGAAAACTAAAATTAATACACTTTATAAATGTGGTATTCTTTCATTTTGTGTTACATCACCTATCACATAAATATAAATTCTCAATATAAAGACATTTGAAATCTCAAAATATATAATATCTCCCAGCAATATTTTCGAACAACACCAAATACCCCCACTCCCTCCCCCCCTCCAAAGAAAAAATAAGGTTTAGGATAACAAAATTACTTTTTCTTTGAAATTTTACCTTATTTAAAATGTTTAATTGCCGTGACTGGTTTCGGGTCAGGTTTATCGATATTATTTGTTTTATGGTTACCTAGAAGACATGGAAAATGACACCACTCTTAACCTGTTCAATGAATTTGAGTAATGCAAACTAAACAAAAATGTGAACAAAAACTCAAAAATATATACTCCCCCACCCGTTCCCCCATTTGACTCCAGAAATAATACATGTAATATCAAATTTGTAAATAGCTGGTACAAAATGGAAAAATCACCTTAATATTTTGTGAAAGTTTCAATGAATTTCACCCAATGGTCTAGGAGGACTTGTCGCCATAAAGCGTGTAGCCCTACGGCGAACGGAATAACGAACAGAAGAACGGACGGAATAACGGGCGGAATGAAACCATGATCACTATATACCACCAGCTAAAGCGGGGGTTAAACTATGTTCTGCACTGGAGGCGATGTTTTTGTCGGATCAAAATGAAATGAGCAATTTTTGTAAAATACTTTCCGTATATCATTCCTGTAAAGTTTGATTGAATTTGCTTCAGAGCCTTCTGAGGAGAAGATTCACCGTAAGTAAAATGTTAATCTATGTTCCGCGCTGGCAGACATGTTTTCTATCAGATCATAAAGTCATGAGCAATTATTGATAAGGACCTCCCATACATCACACCTGTAAAGTTAAATCAGCGGTTTCAGAGAAGATGAATATGTTATTTTTCCCATAAGTTCCAATGTTTTACCTAAGTTCCGCGCTGGCAGCCTTGTTTTTCCACATCAGAACAAAATGAGCAATCTTTGTAAAGTACCTTCCATACATCATTCCTGTAATGTTTGGTTCAATTGTCTTCAGCGGTTCCATAGTAGAAGATGAAAATGTAATTTTTCCTATAGGGTCCGATGTTTAACCTAAGTTCCGTGCTGGCGGTCATGTTCTTGTCAAATGGTAACAAAATGAGCAATCATTGTTAAGGACCTTAAGTACATCATTTCTGTAAAATTCAGATGAATTTGCTTTAGGGGTTCAAAGGAGAAGATGAAAATTCCCTTAGGGTCAAATGTTAACATATGTCTAGTTCTGGCGGCCATGTATCAAATGAATCTTTAAGAAATGAGCAATCTTCGTTAAGTTGAAAACCTTCCATAAATCCTTCCTGTAAAGTTTGTTTGAATTTTCTTCGGTGGTTACAGTGGAGAAGATGATAATTTGATTTTCCCATAGGGTCAAATGTTAGACCTAATATCCGTGCTGGCGGCCATATTTTGTCGCATCATAACAAATAACAAAATACCACATATATGAAAAAGACAGGAAATGGGGGTAAATGTCAAGGAGACAACATCCCATATCCAGGTTAAAACGACCCAAAACAAAGCATATAGGGTCTTCAACACAGTGAGAAATTTCACACCATATAGCAAGCCCTAAATGGCCCAAAAAAGGTAAAAATGACTTAAACAATGGAAACAAACCACATCAAATAACCCAAATATCAAGAAACCAAAATTTTATAAGAAGACAAGGACAAACCAATGACCAACACATTCATGACTTGGGACAGGCGCAAAAATTGCGGTGGGGTTACACTCGTTTTCTTGGATCCAAACCCTCCCCTATGTGTGGTGAATGGCTAAAAAATAAATACACAAAATGACCCACAGTAAAAATCAAACTAGAGAAAGTACAACTTATCAAGACGAGTATCCTTACAATGAAGTACACAAAGCAGGAAGACAATACACACAGGTACTGTCCGCACAAATGCTCGCAGTTACTGACAGCTAGCTAAGGACATAATTTCCGTTGACTATGATATCAAGCCTTCTTACATATGAACCTTTAATTGAAATACCCGGCACTTGAATAGGTTTTCAGGGGTTTTGGCTACAGAGCTGCTTGGCGCGTCTCCAGGTGGGGAATGCCCTGTCTTTGCGGGGTAGTCAGGTCATAATAATACGTAAAGCCTTACCACGAACCATTGTAGCCAAACTGTGTGGACAAACGCCACGCTCCATGAAGTATAAAGACCCCTTCTATATTTCTCTAAAGAGAGCAGACGCATTAGGTGTCGTATAGAAGGCAAAATTTCCTGCCCCTATCCATTCCTCCCCTTTCGCAGTGGCGATCAAAAGCCGTTCCCCGATTGTCCCTTTTTCCTTTATTTCTTCTTCTTTTATTTACATTTTTGTTTTGAATTGATTAACTTGTTCTCGTAATGATATAGCTGAAATATTGCTTATTGGACGTTAAACTCTAACTAATCAATCAATCAATCAAATGAATTACTTCATGTGCATTTCAACAACATATGTCTCTTAAGTGCAGCTCAATCCAAAACATTTGGAAATCCATTTTCCGAAATATGTGTAAATCTGATAGAGAACAAATCACGAAAACTATCTAAATAGTAAAGACAAAACCAGTTTAGGACAAAGCTAACAAAATGAGCAATCCTTATTTATTAGGACCTTATGTGCATAATTCCTGTAAGGTTTGGATGAATTTGCTTCGGTGGTTTCGCAGGAGAAGATTAAAGATGTTAAGTCTAAGTTCCGCGCTGGCAGCCAAGTTTTTTGTCGGATCGGAACAAAATGAGCAGATGTTGTTAAGGACCTTAAGTACATCATTCCTGAAACCTTGGATCGGGGCAAATAACTTAATACCGAGGTTACTGTGAATTTACTTTCTGCATATGCGCATTTCGACAACTTATATCTCTTCAGTGCAGATAAAATCTAAACGTTTGGAAGACCATATACTCAAAGATATTTAAAAACTGGTAGAGAACAAATAACCAATATGATCTAAATGTAAAGCCAAAATTAGCTAAGGACAGAGCTATGCATGGGGGAGATACTCCTTAGTTTTCAACAAAATTTACAAAAATTTAGATATTGTAAGATTCCAAAAGTAATCGGCTTTCGGGTCAGCACCGAAGTACTGACTACTGGGCTGGTGAATACCATCGGGGACTAACAGTCCACCAGCAGTGGCATCGATCCAGTGGTAACAAATAACTAAATACCGAGGTTACTGTGAATTTACTTTCTGCATATGCGCATGAGCAACCTTTTTAAAGACCTTTAGTACCTTATTCCTGTTTAATTTTGTTCAATTTGCCTCTATGGTTTCAAGGGATTAGATGAAACTGTGATTTCCCTATAGGGTTCCATGTTAAACTATGTTGTATGCTGTCGGGCATCTTTTTATCGGATTGCAACAAAATTAACAACCTGTGTTGAGACCTTTAGTACATCATTCCTGTAAAGTTTTGTTGAATTTACTTCAGCGTTTTCAGAGGAGAAGATGAAAATGTGATTTTCCCGTAGGATCGGGACAAAATTAGCATACTTTGTAAACGACTTTTGATACACAATTCCTGTAAAGTTTGGTTGAATTTGCTTCAGTGGTTTCAGACCAGTTGATGAAAATGTAAAAAGCAAACGGAGGGACGCACGACGGTCACCATGTGATTGCAATGGCTCTCACTGACTCTTTGGGTAAGGTGAGCTAAAAAATACTAAAAACACACGTAACCGAGTAAACGATAGAAACCCAGGAGAACTGAACTTGGTACTTGCACAAGCAAAGCCAGGATAGTAGCTAGGGTAAACCTAATTAAATATCACCAAAAACTTGATAAATAACCATTGGAATTTTCATTTAAAGTAGGTAATCTCTCAGTTTTCCAATGTAAAAAAACCGGAGTATTTACTGGTTATACTTCCATAGTACCGGATAATACCATCAGTTTTGTTGATTTTAAAAATTCACTTTTCTGCCGTTTCTTGTAATTCATTTGTCAATGTATTAAAGGTGTGTACTGATCTATGATAAGTTCTTCAGTCTAAGTGCAAGAGTATATTTTGTACTTAAACGAGTGGATTTAGTTTTGAGCGTTATGTTTTTGATGCTTGTGTGGTTCACTGGGATATAGCAGAAATGCTCTTTCATCTTTTAGATTTCTCATTTCTGATGTGTTACTTTACTTTGACTTATGCAATCTTCTTGTACTCTGTTCCTTTTGTATTCTACTGCAGCTGATTTGGTAGGTACATGTATGTGCTGATCTTGATACACTGGAACTTGTACATCATTGGCATTTATTGCATAATTTGAGTGGTAACACCTTATTCATCTATGAGTGCCTTAGTTCTTAATGTTATCTTTTTATTTCCGTGCATTGTAGCTGTCTCACGTCCTTGTTTTGTCTTTGTTTTTATCTGTTACCGTTTTTGCCATGTCTTTGGACTTCGATTTCTGTAGTCATCGCTTCCCTTGTTCCTTCGGTATTCTACTGCCGTTGTTTCATCTCAGAAATAACTTTTCAGCTTCTAATTTGTTCAGCTCTTACATGTATCAACTTGTTTTTCAATTACTTTCCAATTGTATATGACTAACATATATGCTGTAATCAAAATTTTGAATATCAATGCATTATATGTTCTAATATAAATATTGTAGTAATCTTGTGTGAATATTTTATTAATCATAATCTACGTGACAACTATAATCTCAAAAATAATACTGTCTACTACAAATAAATATTCTTCTATCTATTTATAAAACAAAACAAAATTAACCTTGGATACAACGTAGTTCAATTTTCCAATCTTCACTTCATTTGCTGTAACAAAAAGAGAGGATTCTTCTCCAATATTACTTACGAATAAACATTGCTTCTGGACATGTGATGATATGATTGCTAAGCAACATTGATATTTGTTTTGCACCATTGTTTATAGGTGATTGGAATCCCCATGGGTACTAATTGTGCACCTCTTATTTTATATCTTTCCCTGTTCTGTACGAACGGGACTTAATGAAAAAACTACAAAATGGAACTGTACCAATTAGTGATAAACTTCTTTCAATTTTCAATGATAACAATATGTACATTGACGATATCTTGACTATTGACAATACCCAGTTTTCAGATTATGTCGACATAATTTATCCAGAAGAATTGAAACTAAATAAAGCAAACAATGGAACCAAAAAAGCGGTTTTTGAATCTAAGTTTCATCATTGACTCTGGTAAAATAAAAACTAAAATTTATGATAAAAAAATTGATTTTTATTTCAATATTACTAATTTTCCTTTTCTTTTCGTTTAGCTTCATCCTAAGGGGTGTATATATCTCAACTTGTACGATTCAATCGCGTTTATTTTACCCTTGACAATTTTAATGAGTGTTACCTTACTCTTACATCCACGCAAGGTTACAGATTTTGTAAAGTAAATTATTAAGTACTTTAAACAAGTTATGGCCCGACTTGCAAACAGCTTATAACAAAGGGCATTTCCTATCCTCGATGTTATGGAAATATTGTTGAGAGAAAATATCAAGAAAAAACTAAGACGTAACTTAATTTTATACGTAGTAGTAAATATCGACGTGATATTCTACAGAAATCCTTGAAACTGGAATTTGGAATCCAGTAACCTGAAAATTTACATTTATACTGCCCTCTCACTGACACTGCCGATTTATACTGAAATACATAACAACTCTTTACCAATTCCTCTGGGAAGTTTAACTTGAGTTTTTTTGTTCCGTAGTGCACCAGTGTTTCACCAGCAGACAAGGTTCCTTGAGCTAGCCGGCAGTTTAGCGGCAAGGACTTTTTGACAATTCTTTCTTAATTACGTTTCGACATTTTCATTTCTTTTTCAAGATAATTGTACAAGACCTGTCATGTGTTTCATTTGTATGTTTATTATACAATAGGAAAACATGATAGAGAATAGGGAGGTTTGGGTACCCAAAGACCGGCTTAATCCTACCGCTGACTTTTGCTAGTGCTGGTACAGAGTCCGGTTATCTCGAGTTCTTATCGTTATTTACATGTGTCTTTTGTTCTTTGTTTGAGTCTTCCTGGTGCAATTCGTTTGTAAATTGTGGAATGTGATTGTAGTTTTCGGCCATTGTAGGTGTTAATGCTGTCTTTTGCTTGTAAGTTATCATATATATAGACATATAAAATGATACACATTTATAATCCTTATACAAATAGTGTTTAAGGGAAATAATACAGGTTTCTAAACATATTCAAATATAATGTCTAATTAAAAAATAATAAAAGTAAGTAAAATTGATACATAAACAATAAAAGGATATGGAGTAATTGTACACGAGACAGAGTCTCTACAAATACATCACAATGGATACACACACACTCATGAATGTTATCCATTCTTACACGCAAAAATATACATTTTTATATAGAAAAATGGTATGGACAAAATATATATGCTATGCATAAGATATCGAAAGTTGGTATCAAACTAAATTGTATATACTATGAATAAACTATATATTCAGCACTTCAGTGACATTTAATTGTAGTCTACACGAGTAAATTTTCAGGAGAAGGTACAAAAGGCACAATTAAGGCGAATCTAAAACGGCAACGTGTTTAAAAAAGTAAGAATTATTCGGTATTTGCAAAATATATCCATCAATAAGACAATGAACAATAATTAAATAAAATAATAATCGGGGGCACCAGCCATAATTCTCAATGCTTTTTCAATTCTAAAGCGATTCACTACATCAAATATAATTTTCATAAATTTGATACATTTGAACTTTCTAAAAAAAAAAAAAAAAAAAAATAAGATTAGGGTTACCGGAATTATTTAGTCATTGTCTCACAAAATTATATTTTTGTATTGCTTTCTTTGTGATTTTTTTTAAATTTCCGTCCTTTATCAAATTTCATTTCAAGGAATTTTTAAGTACACATACCATTCTCAATTTAAGATCTAGAATAAATGTTAAAATAAGAGAAATGGACATTACTTCTGTCTAAATTTAAAAGAAATGTTGTTGTCTTCTTGTTCCCTTTGTTTTGGCTTGATCTGCACCGAAGAGACATATGCAAAAAAATAAATTAACAGTTACTTCAGTATTTTTAATTTTTATGAAAGAAGACCAGTCAAAACTTAAAACGTAAATTAAAAATGGCGGAATACCAACCTACTACCTTAATTAACATTCATGATAACATTTGAACCTAGTAGATATAAGAAATAAAAAAAGGGAGTAAATGCACATGAGACAAAATCTCTACAAACACATGGTAAAACAAGCAAAGGAACAACGAATTTACTGTCATTCTTCAACTTGAAGTCGCCTTTAAACTTTCAAAAAATGGGCTTTGCTCAATACCAACACCATATCTTTCCTTCACCTCATGACGGTGTAATAAAGGGTCATAAATTTTGGTTTACTCTTCAGAACGAAAATTCTGTAATTTCATGTTGACTTTTGCCGATGATAAGAGTCCTTGATAAGCTTGACAAGTAAGAAAGTATATGTTCGTATTATGTGAAATCCTAGAATCCTTACTCCTTATTGGCACTAAACATAAATTTTGGTTTACTCTTCAGAACGAAAATTCTGTGATTTCATGTTGGCTTTTGCCGATGATAAGAGTCATTGATAAGCTTGATAAGTAAGAAAGTATATGTTCGTATTATGTGAAATCCTAGAATCCTTACTCCTTATTGGCACTAAACATACATGCCCGTTTTTATCAAGTCTGCTCTGGTCATAGAATCATAACCGATTTAGTGAGGTCGTCTCTAGTAATGATTGTTCTTACCATTTCTTATTTAGCAATGACCGTTCTAAATAGGTGGTTTTTTAGATAATCATAAAATTTAAGACTGCTGCTTCATTTTGTATATATAAGTTCATTTGTCTCTGAGAACGACAGCAAAAAAAAACTACACTTGTTACGTACGTACCATATGATCAATACATGCAAAAATTTTAGCACAATGTTTTTTGCCCAAAACGGAAGGCATGTATTGAGTTGTGCTATTGCTGCCCCGTCATTCATCAAAAACAGGCAAATTTGGGTGATTGTATATATTTGGCTGTAGGATATTTATTCTTGTTATGTTTTTATGGGGTGTCTTTTTGTGTGTTCCTAAGGAAATTCCAAATCTGAAGTTTGTCAACCGATTTCGATTCCGATGTGCTCTTGATGAGGTAAATGGAGCCAAAAAGAGTCGAACTTAAGATTTTTTTTAGTTTTACATCGATTTTGATGAAAATTTCTGCAATTCATTAGTGATGGAAAATTAACATGGCTTGCAACCATCATATTTTTGACTTTGACATGTTTGATACCTCGTTTCCTTTCCGCGCTATGAATGACTACACGGGGTAAAAATTGCAAATGTGAAGATCACCTGAAATTTCCATTTAATGGGAGATTTTTATGGGATTTTTTTCTTTGGATTCCTCTTATTCTAATATTTCTGCAGAATGTCATCATATGTGGTATAGTTCTTACAATTTCCTAGTAAGAAAGGGTCAAAAGGTCCAAAGTTGCAATTAATAAAAATATAAAATCTTAATTTTTTCTTTCTTTTATTATTTTTCTATGGATTCCTGCCGTTATAAGATTTCTGCAGTATGTAAACATTTGATCATATCCGAAATTTTAGTAGTGAATGGAACCGCAATTGCAATATCTCAAAATAAGAATTCCTCTAGCTATAAGCAATGGGCGTTTTCTCACCAGATCTGGAGTATATCTTAACATTTCCGAGTTTTAAGCGAGCAAAGGGAACAAATTTCGTTTTTTTCAAAATAAGTAAAATCTTTATTTAAAATTGGATTTGGATTGAATACTTTCTTTGGATTCATTTTGTTGTAAGCTGTAGCATGACAAAAGTTTGGGTGTATCGCTTAATTTTTCCGAGGTCTAGAAATCAAAAGGGTTAATTTTTATGTTACCTAGTTCATGTTCAACGTAAAACTGAAACGCTCCTTATTTTCTTTAATAACTGTGTCAAGCTGTAAACTATGTCCACATTTATTTTAAATTACACTTGTTAAAATTTTAATGGTCAACATGTTGCATTAGGTTAAATCTTTATTTATACTTTGTGATGATAATGCTACTCAAGCCAATGTTTGTATTTACATTGCAAAAACCAATGTTCCTATTATCTTTATTATTATTAGTTATTATTACTGTCTAACAATGTTAATTATATGAGAAAGACCAAACCTTTCCATCAGTTCATTCACATTTAAATGGGAACCCTTAAGAATGCGATGTTAAATAATTTTTTGTCCTTTATTCTAGTGGCTTCCATGTTACATCTTTTTTAAAAGTTTTGCAATGTTGATCTTTCTCATATCACAGGTTCATCTGTAATACACGGGTGAAAACACGCAGTTAACATCAGACATGACAAAGAATCAGGAAAATAAAAAAAACCTAGTCGACATTTTAGCAATCTGAAAGCTGTAGTTGTAGAGCAGTCATAGTCAAAAACAGGTCAGATGAGGGTGGTTGGAGCTAGAATTGATCAGTTTAGAGGGGTTATAGCCATAAAGAGTCACAGCAGTCTCGGATAGAACATGTCACAAGTGGCCATGGTTCTAAAAGAACCGACAGGGAATGGTCATGGTTCTGACAAGAACAGATCATAACCTCTCATGGTTATGACGTAAGCATGTCAAGAATTAATGGTTACGACTGGTATAAGCTCTTTTTATTCTAGTTATATGAACCTGACAGATCCAAGCAGTCAAAAACCATAGCAGACTTGATTAAAGAGCAGACTTTAAATTTGTACCAAGTTAACTTATAGGATCTTTTGTTATAGAAGCTGATTCCATTTCAGTATTTGTAACTAAACTTAGACATCTGTGAGAAGAGCTCACTTATATATATTCCCGAACATTCTTTGAAAATTTCAATGATTGCCATCGATTGGTCTAGGAGAAGTTGACATCACAAACATGACAAAGTAAGTTACCTATGGCGTACGCACGGACGAACGAACGAACGAAAGGACGGCCACAATGACACTATTCACCGCTCGCAAAGTCGAGGGATGGGGGGGGGGGTAAAATTATTCTACGATATACATGTACATATCAAAACTCATTCATCATCACATCAATGGTGTTGTATCTACCAACAACAAGTAGTTTACGCTGTGGTATGTTACAAATAAATGACTTGGACAAACCTGGTAAATGTTTTACAACGACCTCGCACTTGGCTCTATCAGGACTGATTCTAATTATGTTCCTAGATTTGTTACACACGACAAGCACGTGACCTGTGTCATCTATTGTGACAGCTCTTGGTCCATCCATGACAGGGTCGGTAAATGTAAATAACAGTTTGCCCTTTGTATCAATACAATACAGCTTATTATCATCCGTACAGTAAACTCTGTCATCATCACTCCTACAAATATTTAAAGGCATAAAACCTATTGGTATTGAACATTTTATTTTACCTGTCAGGGACCGTATCTTGATTGTATGATCAAGGCAGCATGTAAGTAACTCATTTTTACTATACGTAATTCCATGACTTCCCTTCTCGGCATCAATACATTTTATCATTTCATAATTTTCAAAATTTACCAAAACTATCTTATTACCCATGGTTGATTTTAAAGTTGCAGTTACAGCTACAATAGAGTTATCTATTACAGTGATACACCAAATATAATACCCTGGGACTGGTATGTACTCAAATTTACGTGTTGTCACATCCATTGTGACCAATTGCTCAATATCCCTACTACACAAACACACAAGTCCGTCACGTACGAACTTAATGTCCTCGATCTGACCAACATTAACCTGAAGGCTATATTCCAGTCTATACTTGTCCTCTTCATGTTGAACATGGTGATGTATATCTGATTCTACGTGCTTACTGCCACAGTTGTCACATAAAAATGATTTACACTCATAACACCAATACACAGATATTTCACTGCAACATATAGTGCATCTGTAAAAATAATGATTTTTTTCATGCATAATTTGAATAAATTATTGCTTATAAACTCTAATGAAGAGAAGATCAATATCCAAAGTTGTTATTACTTTGGACCACGAAAGCTCAATACTATTTTAGCACAGTTTAGATGCTCGGCACGGTTCTAAACAAAAATCTATTTAAAATAAATGTATAATCAAATCCATCTTGTCGTTTTGGTGCTCCATATGAAGACTACAATCATTTTTTCTTTGTATGTTCATTATATACGTATGAGGACCGCGGATGCCCGATTGTCTTGATGCGAACCACAAACTTTTGATAAGTGACACAGAAGTTTTTAGAGCTCTATTTGAGGATCTAAAAACTTGTAAACGATTTCGTATAGAGTGATTATACTTCGAGTTTATTCACAGGATTGTATATTCCACACAAAGGCAAATAATCACACGCAACTGAAGGCACTCTTTGCATTTCTTTCCTTTGAGTAAATTATCTTTTCTGTCTTTTTGTATTCAATATTTTAACTTGTGTCTTTTCTTTTTTGCTGTTTGTTATTGAGCAATTAGTTGAAAGTAGATTAAATGAATATTTGGAGTGATCTATTGTATATGATCTATTGTACATGTGAAAGTATAAAAAAGTCATAAGAAATTAATGCAGAAAATAAATTAATAGTAACTTCGGTTTTGTTATTTCTTACGTGGCAATGATATATATGTTTTTTTTCATTTGTTAAAACATAATAAAACATAGTAGTTCTGATTAAACATGCTAAGGATTGTACACAAGTTATAATTTTGATGCAGCAAAAATCAAGTTGGAAATCAATATGGTCCTCCAAATGTTAAGGACTTTATCTTCTCTGGAAATCCAAATATTGAAAATATTTGTCTTAAGCGAAACAAAGTCCAAAAATGTGGCTGCTATATAGAATTAAAATAAAAAAACAAAAACAAAACAAAAAAAAAAAAAAAAAAAAAAAAAAAAAAAAAAAAAAAAAAAAAAAAAACGAAAAAAGTTAAAAAAAAAAAACGTGGTTGTTGAGACGTTCAGGGAACTTTACAAAATTTGAATCGAATGTTTTTGTTTTCCAATTTCGGAAAATGTTTGTCTAAATCAAAACAATTCTACAATATTTTCCGAAAGGATATCGAGTAAATGAATATTAGACCATAGCGCGCATTTGTTAAATCCAACTGTTACTGTTGAAGTGTGGTTGCTAGGTAGAATTCCATAAAAAAAGTGAGTGGTCTTTGAGACTGCCAGGAAATTCAACAAACTTAATATAAGATTTTAGAATTCTAAGTATTCAAAATTTTGTTTTTTACGAACACTTAGTATTCCAGCTATTTTGATTTGATCTGCACTAAAAGATATAAATTGTCAAAATGGCCATATGCAGAAACTAGATTTACAGCGACTTCGGTATCTTGTTATTTGAAAACTAATCGAGCAACTTATTTTATGTCCTGACATGTCAGTCTTTTAGATTACAAAATTTTCGGAAATAGGGGACAGTGGTAACGGAATATTTCAAAATCAACAAACGTTAAGTGTGAAAGAAATGAATGTCCTCTTACCAGGTGTTTTTTTTAAGAACTAGAATCGGTTCTAGGATACATTCATTTAACAGCAGTGAAACTAATTCGTACTTAGAAAAAGAAGTCAACGGACTCATATTTTGGATATACCAGCTAAGATCACGCTGGCGAAGAGGAATACTATACATCTGCAAACAAAAACCGAAACTGTGGGGGAAAGGGGAAAATTCTAAAATAAAAAAAACATAAAAAAAACATGGTTATTCATATTTGATATAATTTGAGACAGCCTTTACAACGATAAAACTAATGTGACCCCTTGTACAACTGGAGGTGTCATCACTTGTTCAGGACGGATAAACAATAAATACGATATGGAATAAATGCACATGAGAGTAAATGTAAAAATGGATCACAGGATACACCTACAATGACTGAAAATTATAATTATATACCACAATCTGCTATGGAACTACACATGAAGAACACAAATAGGACAACAAAAGACAAACGTAGACAACGATAGGAACTCGGGACAGCCGGACTTGGTACCGGCACTAGCACAAGCCAGCGGTAGGGTTAAACCGGTTTATTGGTACCCAAACCTCCTTTATCTGTCTCGTTTCCCTGTAGTATAATAAACATAAGAATAAAACCCAATACAGGTAGACTACTAACTCCATGACCACAATCTTGAAAGGAAAGAAAAACAATACGAAATTTTGAAGGATGGGTCAAGGGGTGCTTGTCACTTCAAAACAAGCGAGTGAACACAGCTCATATTGTTTTTATTCATTTTAAAGTCACCATCCACCTTTCAACAATTCGCTTTGCTCTTACCTCATAGTAAGGATCAGTAAGTACAAGACGGACCCTGCAAACAGGTTTGAGTGGAATGCATTGCTATGTTTCTAACAACGTTAAATTAATGTCTCTAATGATCATGGATGCGGGATCGTCGACTAGTATAAATTTAAAGTGTTCTTACAATTATTCTTATCCGTTGCCCGACAAAAGCACTAGTATCCAAAGTTAGAGGAACTTACAAAATATAGACAAACATAGGGCAATCATAAGTCGATTGTAAGAAAACGTGGCATTATTCAGATTTGGGCACTATAAACAGGTGGTCAGTATAACATTAAAAAATTAAAAAGAAATGATAAAATTGGAAAGGATTGAATATCCATATTAGAATTTGTTTCAAAATAGTACAGCATAACTGAAATGAATAGAGAACACACGTCTAGCACGGTGAATCATTGTACGGACTCCACACTGCCGGCGAAACAAACTCCAGTCTTAAATAAACAATGGAAGTATATGGAGCAAATGCACATGAGACAAAGTCTCTACAAATACATGGTAGACCAAAGCAATAGAACAACGCTTTTATTGATGTTCGTCATCTTGAAGTCACCGAGAGGCCTTCAACTTTGAGCTTTCGTCATACCTCATAGTATATATATGTTTACGGCAACCTCGTGCACCAGTTTGAGGGAATTCATTGCTTAAGAACCTGTCATGATAATCATGACCCTTCTAATCGTGTCGCACGTGTCACAATGTCAATGAAAATGCAGTTTTGTCGTAGTCGGTGTTTGTCAGATCGATAATAAAATCTTGATCTTCTCAAAGATGTATATTCTTATTTGTATGTTTTAATGAGAAATACAAGAAGTGTTTGAAAAGTAACTGTTCAGCAAAATTATTTTTAGGCTCCTTTATTTAGTTTTCTATTCTTTAAATAAGATTTTAATTGCTTTTAACATGTAGAAACTAATGTATCAAATAAACATGCATATTTATCTCAGTACATAAATCTATATGCTATTGTTATACATCAAAACCCTTTGCAGTTATGGCAAGCCAAAGTGGATAAAAATGGCTGATTTATTAATATTAACAATTAATTATAAGTATTTATAATTCATTCGATAATATTTATAATTTGATTATAAATAACAATAATTCAGTTATATATATATTACTAAATCAAATATTAATAACTCATCTATTAATATTAAAAATCATTTATTCATATTTATAATTCAATTGTAGTTATTAATAATTTGAAGAATTGCAAAAAATTACATTTCAATTATAAATATTTATAAACGAATTATAAATATTGACAATTGAATTATAAATATTAATGAGTCAATTATTACTAATAACGATTCATTTATAAATATTTATAAATCAATTATAAATATTTACAATTAGCTTATTAGTATTTTTAATTCTTGCTTATTTCTTAAATAATGAATTTGTAAATTTATTAATATCATCAAATTATTTAAAAATATTAATAAAGCATTAAGTAATATTATCAATTAATTTGCTCTAAACAAATCAAATCAATATTTAGAATTCAGTTATAAATAATTTAAATTCTTTTTCAATTCATAAATATGTATAAATGAATTATGAATATTAGCAAATGAATTATTTATATTACAAATCTGGTATTTATGTCCACTTTGGCTAAAAAAGTGGACAAAAATGACCGATGTATCAATATTTATAACTCATTTGCTGATATTTATAACTCATTTATAAATATTAATAACTAATTTTCTTATATCAATTATTCATTTATTAGAATTTATAATTCATTTATTAATATTTACAATTCCTTTATTAATATTTATATTTCAACTGTACATATAAAAAATTCGACGAATTATAATTATTTACAATTTGTTTATAAATACTTAGGAATGAATAATTAAAATTAACAACGAATTATTCATATTTACAAATCATTTATAATATATAGAATTCATTTGTAAATACTAATAAATCAATTAGAAACATTAAGAATTAATTTATTGATATTTATTATTCATGCTTTTTTATTGATATGAATTATTAATTTTGAAATATTAAAAATTTAATTATTATTATTCATAATTCATTTTTTAACAAAAATTCAATCATGAATATTATAATTCCTATTCCATTTATGAATGTTAAAAATTCGACTATAATTATTTATAAATGAATATTTAATATTAACAATTTATTGTTTATATGTATAGATAATTTTCATATTTTACGAAAGGATATGGAGTAAATGAACATGAGATTATAACACATATATTATGGAGTTTACGTCTCACAACTCATTCGCTATTCAAGGGCTTGTGGTAGTTACAATGACCTTGATAGAGCCCAGATGCTTACAAATAGACTACTTAAGCAAGGGTACATTACCAAAAATTTAAAGTCATCACTACAGAAGTTTTACGGCCGACATCACGATCTTGTCGATCGTTACGGGATATCTGTTTCCCAGATGACAATAAATCTTTCCCTCTAGAACTAAAGTTTGTTTTTCCTCTATCGGATTTGACTTTACTACCGGAGTTGACATGTTCAACACGGCGGGTATCTTATAAGAAGCAGGAAATGCTTACTCTACCGGTACATCTGATCTCACCCATGGTTTTTATTGGGTCCGTGTTGTTCATCTGTATGTGTGTCTTCATTTTTCTTTTTTGTCCCAGACTCAAGTGGTGAAAAAAAAAAAATAATTCCTCTTCAGCAGCACTGCAACCCAAATATAGGAGATCAATATTTTCAAAATATGTTTACAATGTATAAAGCCAAACGAAAATCGAATAATCAGTAATATCAAATATAGCTAAGAACAAAACTACGATGGAGGGGGTTAAACCTTAAGTTTTAGAATTCATAAAAATTTAGATAATTTTAATTGAACAAAGTGTACACATGAGATATTATCTCATGTACAAGTACACCATATAAGAAAGAAAAGAGCATACATCTCTAACACGGGGAATTGTTTTACCAACTCCACACTGCATTAAAAGCAAAACTCCTGTATTAAATATTCTACTATTTTACGAAAGGATATGGAGTAAATGAACATGAGACCATAATACTTTTTTTAACTCCAACTGCCATAATTTTAATGAGCTGTATGGCCATTTCGGAAATTAATTCCTCTTCGGCTGCACTAGAACCGCTAAGTCTTTGTTTCTTTGTTTTTCAAACGTTGCCATCATCATTGGATTGTGCGTTTGGACTGACGATTCGGTTCTCACTTACTTCAAAATATGTATAAAATATATATAAATCAGATATTTTGGTCCATTTTGGCTTACCATATGGGATAAACGCATAACATATTTCCACCTTGTTTTATATTTACAGTATACTTCTACTTATTAATATTTTACAGATTTTTTAATATCTGGCTTTGCAAGACGAAAATTCTTCGTGAATCAAAAATGTGCGAATTATTCAAGACTTTTTGTAAGTTTTCATTAAAAATATTTACGTTACATGAATTTGTTATTTATATATCTTATAAAAAATTTTCTCAGACACACAATAGTTTTTTGTGTGATTGTATAATTCTAGTTTTTTTTATACATGTATGAATGCTTGTTGATAAATTCGACATTCGTGTCTTTTCAGTGTAGATCAATGCAAAGTATTTGGAATCGGAAGATATTTGAAACTCAATTAAAAACAAAGCACCAATTACCTCTTAACAAAAAGTTAAAGTAAGGCAAAGACTGAAATACATTTATCTTGTTTTTTGAACAACTTAAAAATAATGTGAAATTAATAATTGTTGTGTATGTTGTGGTGTTTTATAAAATACCTTTCAAACCAGGATATGTAGACGGGTCTGCTGTCATGATTTTCATGATGCTCTTCACAAAAATAGCCTGAACACTTCATTAATTTGGTAGGATCAATTTTGCCACTTAACTTGTAATAATGTCCTTTCGAACATTTCAGGTTAACGGTGTACTTGATGCTAATTCTATACCTTCGCTTAATTTTGTTAACGATACTGAGCAATTCGAACCTCAATTTACTGTAACAATATTCACTTTTATGTTCAGGATCCCAGTCCCATACCTGCATTGCAATTGTTTTGAAAGAGACACATACAACTATTTTCTGCCGACCATAGTCAGTATCATTTAGATTAAATATTCCGATGCAACGATATAATGCGGGCTTGTTTCCTTTTTCTATTGGTAAAGAATATTTCTTGACGTATGCAACTAGAATATGATTAACAAATCCAGGAGGCAGAAAATCAAAATCTATACAAAGCCACGACGTTTTCTTGCATTCGTTGTTGGTAGCACCAAACATTTTACATACATTTTCAAATGCTGTAGCGTTCATCATGCATGGCATATAGTACGTGTCATCATTGTTTTCAAACGGCGATTTTATCAGTATATCGAATTTTTCCATTATTTTGAGTATAAACGACATGCAGTCTCGAAATTGAAGATCAGGTACTTTTTGATATAGTTCTTCAATAATGTCCACTGTTAATTTTCCAGAACGTCTTAGTTCCAATAAATTTGTCAGCCGGTTTTGAAACTGTTCAGGAGCAACTAGGCATCTAAAAGCATCAACAAGCCATCTATGATTTAAAATGATATACTCTTTAACACTGTCAAAAAATATGATGTTACCTATCTCGTGTTCATATCTAAGAAAAGCATCTAGCTCTTCATGCGATTCGTAGACAGGAAATGCACATTCAACGGCAAGTGAACGAACTAATTCGTACGGCAGCACATTCTCCGTCCTATTTAATATTTGATTTTCCAAGATAATCCATCGCATAGGTAAATGATCATTCCAAGTTGGCATTTCTTTTGCCAGATTTAAGATTGATTTTTGTATTTCCACAAACTGCGAGTTGTTATGCGACACATTCGAAACATACAATAGGTCTCTGATGTGTTTCCTTTTTAATTGATCTCCGAGCAGTTCATGTAGGTAACTTGTAAAAATATTGATTCGCTGTGACAAAACATCCTTAAAATATATCAAAACAATAATAGAAAATAACACCCTCTAAATGGCAAAATTTTCTAATAAATTTCTCAGGAGTACTGTCATATTTTCCCTGTCGTACACCTCGATTAAATAGAAATTAATACATTGCCTTTTCCATATCAGCACGGTTATCATCCTGAGACCCCATTATCACGGTTATCATCCTGAGACCCCATTATCATCCCGGGGCGCCAGCCGAGGGCTGATATGGGTCGAGGAATGATCACTTTGCTGATATGGAAAAAAGCCATGTCTTAATCTGTTTATTATATACTTCCAATTAGGAGTTTTCGTCCCAATCGGGCTGAAATAGCCATATCGCCGGTCTGATATGGATATTTCAAAACGAGGCGGTCTGATATGGGCATATCAGACTGGGTATATGATATGGACTGTTAGCTTCCGGCTATATTACATATGCAAAACAGAACATATCTTCCGTAAGTATGTAATAATCACATTAAATAAAGAAATGTACAAATGTAATGTCAAAATACCGAAAGAGGATAATTTGGTGTGTACTCGCCATTAAATTATAATGTTATCACCGCTGGCTGTCGTCGAGTAATTCATATACTGAATTAGGAAATGCATATTTAATATATTAATGGAAGCCGGGACTTACATTTCAAATTTCCTCAATTTAAATTACAATTACAATTACAACATTTTCCTTGTTGTAATTAATTATATCACAATTACTTTAGGAAAGTAATTAATTAAATTACAAATTACATTTCAATTCTACATTTCATATGATATGTATGATATGATACAAACACTCCATGGCGGATGGGGAGCAAAGGAGTGACCTTGATATAATTTTTGTCAAGAATACCGCTTAAGTGCACGCTAGGGGCCTTTTTGAATTGCTTCAGGGGTTGATTATTGTTCACTTCTTGTTGAAGACCCTAAGGCGACATCAAGATGTAGACAGGAATAAAAGCCCTGTCCTTGATAAACTGGAGCTTTCTATGTATCGTGTGCGTTTTTGTCACATGTACATTCACTCCATATCCTTTCACTATTTTCTATTTAAAGGGTGAGACCCAAGGACAATTTCCAACAAGCAATTTTGATTAAGGTAAAATCTACTAGGTAACTGATATTTTGGGTTTGCTAAGAATATTTCCATAAACTTTTTAAAATTTTGGCTCTCAATTATAGACCATGGTAATAAGTCTACAGCAATAAACAAATGACTGCATCTGTTCTGTGCCCCTGCATAGGGTCCGAACTTGAATAATGCATAGTTAATGTTCATGAAAAAACACTGATGTTACTTTTTGTTGGTTTTCATTTCATTACTAAGTAGGTATATATTTCTTTATGTTTTAGCGAAAAAAAAAAAACAAGAGGCTCTCAAGAGCCCATAACGCTCACCTGGTAGCTATGCTATCTACAATTTTATTACCAAATTTGGTTCTGTGGTTATAAGTTTCATGTTGGGAATTTGACAAGAATACATGTGCCACAATCTGTGCTTTAATTTCCTGTATCAGATTTTGAGAAGATAATTTTAATCGAAGTGATCTCAATTTCATCCGATGTGTTTCAGACTTGCTGCCCTGTTAATTTAGGGTTGATACTTTTGAAAGGTACTATACGGACAGTTTTAAATTCAGTTGGTACAGTAGTGAGAAAACTTTGCATTTGTTACTCCTAGAATTCAATGTTAAATATTTCAATCTGGGGTCACCTTTACAGTATAAGGCCTTCACCTGAAGCTCAAAGTGTGCTTTGAAGTAGCCAATGGAAGATCGAATAATGGTAACAAAGTTTCCTTCAAAATTAAAAATAGTTGCATTAACTGGCATTTTACAGTTCAAATTGTTTTGTAATCTATCCATTAAAACCACATTATTGATTCCATTGTGCAAGTGGTAGTAATTGCTAAACTTTGTGCTGCTTTGCTGACCATCTTAAATTTGAGATTTTGCCTACAGATTTTTCAAGATGATCCACATGTACAAAAATAGTAGCAATTACAGTAGATGTTTATTTTAAAAAATTGTCAGTGGCAGCATATAACAGAATGTTTTCTCAAATCCAGACTTTAACACAAATTTTAATCAGTCACTGATGCATTAAATATAGATCAATGTGATCTATCTTTTATCAGAAAGTTTGTGCCCTGTTCCAAGACATGTATATCAGATCTGAACTTCAAAAAAAAATTTTAACAGAGTCACTTATGCAAGAAATCTAGGTCAAGATGACCTTATTCTTATACCAATGTCAAGTTCTATTCAAGATGCATCTATGTACAAAAGCTTATCTATCTGACTTGCACTTCAAAATAAGCATCTTTAACAGTTTGTGACGGACTAACAGATGAATAGACAAATTGGGGATCATGGTTACTGAAGTACTTTATTCAAATTTTATTGCTGAACATAAAGTTGGAGCAATTCATGGAATATCAATTGACATCAAATCAAATGATGAATTGCCAGACTGCTAGTGACACTGATATTGAAACATTCTGGGGCTATGAAAGAACTCTAGAAGACATTTTCACTAGATCTAAATAGTTCCAACTATCATTTAGGCTAGCAGAGGCCTTACTTGTACTTCCCAACAGAAATGTGGATAGTGACAGGGCATTTTTAGTAAAAAAAAGTGTTATGACTATGAACTACACAAACATGTCTTGAAATCTGTCAAAACAGCAACATTGGATTATCATAAAAGTTGTCAGTACTAATTGTTTTAACTATGCCTTAAAAATACTTTTTTAGACCTGAAAATTATGTCGTCCGCATTATTACACGCTTTTTCAAACTAAAAAGCGTGTAATTACATGACTTTGTATTCTCAGAGGTTGGCAACTATGGCAGGGGATAATAAATAGTACCTTTGTCAAGATCAGTCATGTTGCCTTATTGAACATGCTTTCATCACCATAAATTTACGAAAAGGTCATAACACAGGAGTACCCTCACCCTTTCCCTTTCTTTCGAAAAGTACTACATTTAACGGAAAGATTTCCATATCACACCATTTGGTTGACGGAATAAGCAAAGAGATACATATTGGGGGTGCCAAGCGGAACTCGTTCCAGGCCATCAGAAAATGCGTTGGATCTGCATGTACCCACTGTGTTCAATTCACTGGAATCGCTCTTTTGTAGGACAAATTTTACATCTAAGTTAATGAAAACGCAATTAAAGGGTGTCTTTGCATACTGATAAATACATTGAAGTGTTCTGTATACCCTAGATCCCCCTAGATCTAACTAAAATCTTGGAGATAAATTTTCGGTCACTTTTCTTACCAGTTGCAGAAATAAAAATGGCGGCGATATCGGTGTACCTAAAATATGTCTTACCATCTCTGGGTAAACCTATGACCCACAAACAAAATTGTTTCACATTGAATTGATTTCTAAAATGAGATTTAAGTAAGATGTTGTATGATTACTGCAAGAATTCAGAACAAATGTAAAAACAAACACTTAAAAAA
>MJUU01001682.1:132011-185962 GCA_002080025.1 Modiolus philippinarum
GTTCAAATCCATTCAGTGGTTCTCAAGAAGAAGTTCTTTGTATGAATTTTCCCATTAGGTCAAATGGTGAACTAAGTTCCCCAATGGCGGCCATCTTGGAAGAGGTTGGAAAACTTGAATGTATTCAGTAAAATATAGTCCTTTACATGCTGAACATTTTTGCAATTTAAACTTGACCTCTATCTCAAAGCGTTTTTGAAATATAGGACATAAAGTAAAAAATCACGAAAAATTTGACCAATAAAGGACCACAACTCATATATAGGTACTTGGATTTTCTTCAAAATATCCATGTGGGTAGATCTTAACATGCTGAACATTTTTGCAATTTAAACTTAACCTCTATCTGTTATAGTTTTTTCAATAAAAAATAAAGAACATCAAAATTTTGAAAATTTTACGGAAAAAGGGCAATAACTCTTAGACGGGTTGTCAGATTTTCTTCAAAATTTCAGCATGGGTAGATCTTCTCATGCTGATCATTTTTACCCTTGTTAGATTTTGATATCTGTAACGGTTTTTGAGTTATTTGCAAAAAACTGTAATTTACCCCTATGTTCTATTTTTAGTAACGACAGCCAAGTTGTTTGACCTAAGACATACAAAATAAAAAATTTGAAACTAGATACCCTAGTGATGATTCAGTTTAAGTTTGGTTCCATTTGACCCAGTGGTTTCAAAGGAGAAGATTTTTGAAAGTGAGCTAACGACGGACGGACGACGGACGNGGACGCCAAGTGATGGCAAAAGCTCACCCTGGCATAGCCAGGTGAGCTAAAAAAAGTAGAAAAACTGTGAGCAAAGCTCACTGATATATACCCCCACTCCCCGATTTGATAATCAATCAAATCAAATTCTGAAACAGAAAGTGCACATCTACATTATGAAACAAAATCCTTGTTAAATTTTCATGAAAATCTACATGTATTTAGTGGTTCAAAAGAAGTAGCAGATAAGAGATGGATACCCCCTGGTAATGTAATGGCTAAGTCCATGTTTTGCTAAAGGAAACCCCAAAAGTTAATCAAATCAAATTCTTATCAAGTGGGGGGTATAATTACAATGTTGATGTATTCTTTGTTTTGGAAGCAATTCAGTGTTTATACAAGAAAATGTAACAATCTAAGGCATATGCAATTTCTATGGTTTTGAGCAGGTATTTATTTTTTTCAAGATTTGAAAGATATCATATTTCATATAATCATGTTAAAACACTATGCATGTTTTTACAGATATTTTTCAAACACTAAACAATTTAATATATTTATCAATTTTATTATTTAAAATAAATAAATAAATTAACATAATAAGATATGGACAAGTGTACTCTGTTTTTCGCATTAAAAGTATTATTTGGTTATTACATCAATCAAAACCTTAAATTTATGACATTTTGTTTTGATAAGTAAAACTTAATTGCTGGTTGTAAATTAGTGTGTTTATAGAGCCTTTACACTTTAAGGATTTGTATTAATTTACCTGTGAGGTCAGCAAATGTTAATTAATAAATAAAATAATATTTCTCTTAATTAACTTATGATACCCATAATAACAATTCATGTGTATTGACTGCTTATATATATGTGGAATTGTAATTTATAATTTGAAAAATGATTGATGTTTATGAGATATGAACCTGGCAATGTATATTAAATGCTTCAAAATGCAGTTTTATACAAAAAGAACAAGTATACAGGTACATTTGGATGAATCAAATTCAAATAGTTACATGGGTTAATAATAAGCCAAAAAAAAAATTGTAACGAAACCAAACTCTTGCATTAAATGAACTATTTGTAAAAATTATGAAATAAAATTAATTAGGGTTTTACCTGCAAAGTACATGTAATTCAAATATATTGGAATGTCTCAACAATTTTACTTGAAATTCAAATCTTCAGGTTCATATCACCTTACAGATCTTCTTATATTGCACTAACTATTAATCAACCCTCATATGAGTAACAACCCTTTGCTAATCCTAGTTCTTATAGGCGGCATATATTTAAAATTTTAATTTTTGACCATACATACATGTACAAATTTACGAAAGTCCTCAAACTAAGTAAATTAACATTGTCATTTGTAAATACATATATTATTATTATTTTAAAAATAAGTTTAAAATCTAAGTAGAACATTTTTCAAGAGAAATGAGAAAAATATCAAAACATTTTCTATCTTTGGTCTTAAGATGTTATTTAAGGTGGGACGTTACCAAATCATAGGTTAAAATTTTTGAAAAATATTTTGTAGAAAAGAAGAACTCAATAAGGTGTATTGGAATATGAAATCCAAAATTGGGGGTACCGTGCACTTTTTCCCGATTTTCTAGCCTCAAAGGTGCAGAAAATTGCAGGAAAATAACAAAGACATATAGAAAAATACACAAAATTCGGTGCCAAAATTTTGTTGGAATTAAAAATTCAATAACCAAAAACTATTTTTCCATGGCCAAAAATTAACATAACATTCTTGAGGAATAGCGCAATTTTTTGATATGCATCTCTACAGGGGGTACCGTTCACTTAAGAGAAATATTAAAGCTCGCACACAGGCAAGACAGTAAAAAAAGTGCTCTTTTATGTTGACGTCACGTCGAGATTTAGGGACGTTGTTGACGTTCACTGTTTAAAACGTTTTTGTTGCATTTCGATCAAATAATTCTGCATACAGGCGCGTAGCTAGGGTTCTAATGACTTGGAAGCACATAAAAGGTCGAGAGATCTTGGGTTACCTGAAGCCTCATTGATTGAAGGGCGAAACCCTGGAGGGGACCAGGGAGCATCTCCCCGCCACCTGGAAGCTCAGCCTGTAAATTTAGAGGATTTGAACATTACAAATAATTCATCAAATATTTGTAGTGAGTGTAGTGTGTACTTGATCACTAAGAGTTTTCCCTGCAGTGGGCATATTTCCTTTATATCAGGACGAGAAAAAGTTAATGAATTTAAATACTATAAGTAAAAGAAGAAAGAGATGAAAGTGGAAGTGACAACCGGGGCAACGAGTTATGATTGCAACTGGAAAAGGTGACAAATGGGTAGGGGCAGGAAATTTAGCCATCTATATCACCTCGTAAGGCTGCTCTCATTGGAAAAATATAGAAGTGTTCTTACTAGCACATGGATCGTGGCGTTTCTCCAAACAGTTCGTCGTGACAATGGTTCGCGGCCAGGTGTTTCGTATTCCGTACAGACAGGGCATTCCCATACCAATCACCTGGAGACGCTCCCGGCAGCTCTGTAGACGAAACCCCTGAAAACCGATCCAGGTTCCGGGTGTAATTGTTCAACTATGGCATTTTTATTAGGCATATACTTATTGAAAAAAGTCTGGGTTTATTTTTTGGCTTTTGTTTTCCTTTTGTTTGGTTTTGGTAGATGTACACATGAAAAAGGATTGATTTTGTTTGCCATCAGAGATGTCCTTGGTAGCTATTTCGCTATAACTGTCTAAGTTTGATTTTCAAGTACAAAGTTGGTTTCAAATGCATGTACGGAGTACTACGTATAAATATCAAGCATGTTTATAAATACATGCATTTGGCTTTGTATTAAATTCTCGTATTTGATTGGTTACGGGTACTCCCGATCATTTCCATCACTGTGTTTCATCGGTCAGTATAAAACTACACAGCACGCGACTCCTTGCAATGGACAACAACAAAAGCAAACAAAGTAGTCCCACACACAGAATTATTTAAAGATTTTTATTATACTAACCAAGAAACCATAAAGGGCATCATAATACACCAAAATACAGTGATTGATCAGACATACAATGCAACAAACAAAAATAGACCACTACTGGTCAGCTATGGCAGTGAAGGACAGGACCTGAGGCTAACACATTATGCTTGTGTCATATCAATAACCTATACTTCAAAGATGACATATAACAATAATCCGAGCAAAATATTACAAAGAAAAAATAATTTCTTTGGTCTCCATTTGTTTCTTATTTCAAAACATTCTGTAATAAAATTACGAAGATGTTTCAGTGTTGGTAAAGGTTCATTTGTGAATAGCCCCAAAAAATTGATTCCCTTGTTAGATTTTTTAAATATGTGCCAAAAAGATATATTTTATCAAATAGTAAAATTCGCTGCTTGTTAGACAATGTACAGCTAACAATAAAATGCCTTTCATCTTCAACTTCATTTAAAGTATTTTATAAACAGTAGCGACATAATCTTTGTGATCTCTCAATGTAAGTACATCGCAGAGCATTGAATTCCCTGTAGGAATAAGTTCACTTTCGTTATGCATTTTCTATCAGTGTTACTTGCAACTGTTTGTTTCCTATCAAAACATGTTTCGAGGGCATTTTATGGTATATATGTTGTTTGAAAACACATAAAACATTTTTATAAAGCAAATGTAAGTGCATTTCATTTACGCTACAACCCCTTTTGCACCCGTCCCACACCTTTAATTATGCGTATTCAGTAGTAAAGGATGCAAAGTGTAGAGATATACATGTAAAAATGATATGATTTCATGTTTAGTTTGCGGACTATTGTGATCGTTTTCCTACGTATGAAAATGTATCGTAACAATCTGTAATTCTGATGGATTATCAAAAGCAAAACAATCTAAAAAAACGGCATATTAAAATCAGAGTTCAATTTTACCGAAATACCTCAACTTTGACTTAAATCATGGGCATAATTAAAAATTAAAATCGTATTTATGTTAAGTATTACAAAACGACATTAAATTGAGTTTACAGATATGAACAATTTAAATGTGTAGGCGATTTAAACTTGTTTTAAAGTGGGAACAAAATTACATGTCAAATCAGTAGTTTACAGTACACCGTGTTTGTTGTGAACACGGCATTATACTTATTTCTATCTGAAAAAAAAAACAAAAAACTTTTGTCTTTTGAATCATTATTACACAGTTGAAATGTAACGAATGAATGTCATTGACCACCTTTCACGCTTTTAGTTTACAATTTAACCCCCAAAAATATGCCTCTAATAACAGCTTTTTACCTTTTTTGAAGAAAAATATCAAAATTAGTTACAACGGGCAGACCTTTTTCCGCGCGTTTGTGGTAGAAAAATCTGCCGCTCTTTTTTTTTCGGACCCGCTCCTTGCTCATTCTTGAAATGACTGTTCTGCCTCGAAGTATCCATGATGTTGAGCATGCAAATCTTCCCGAAATTCGGGCAATATGTTTTTTTTTTCCAGTTTTTTCTGTTTACCCTTTTCATTGTGTCTCCGTTGACCGCAAATTCTAATTATTTTAGACTCGGATTTTATTTTCTAAACATCAATTATATATCATATAAATGAACATCCTATTTTGTCATTAGTTCCGAGGTTCTCACTTTGAATCTGCCTTTTTACAATACCTTGCAGGGGAAATTCTGGACGTCTAGAGAATACGTATATGAAGGACCGATAACCCTTCACGGGACGTCATTTGGTAACGTCCCACCTTAAAACAGAAGTCTTTGAATTTATGCAAAGAAATACATGTAAATCAAAGTTGGTCACATGTAATTGAAAAAGTAATTGAAAAAGTAATTGTAATTACATAGTTTTTCAGCCCTGTAATTAATTAAATTACAATTATATGTAATTACAATTTCTCTCGATTACACATTACAGTCAATTACATTAGAAAATGTAATTAATTACAGTCAATTACAATTACATTTTTCAATTACCCCAGGTCTGGTTTTAATACACGGGAAATTTATTGCGTTTTTGCTGAAATTTACTGGGGTTGCTAAAAAAATTTTTATTCCGAAAAACCTTATATTAAAGTAAGTATATCGAGATGGAATGCCATCTAGATGCGGGAAAGTCATGGTTTTAAATGCACAAAATTGGAAAATATTTGGTGAAATTCACTAGGATTGGTGTATGTTCCAGGAATAATTATAACTATTTTGAAACCGGCACAACCAAAACGTTCAATAACGGAAAATCATTCTCTGTTAACAAAAATATGACCTGCAAGTCTAATATACTGCATTACAGGAAATAGTGTAACAGAAAGAGTCCGAATCCACAAACAACAAATTCGAGACATCACTACTCGAATGATACCGTTTAGTGAACAAATAGAAATGTGCGGCAATTCAAAATTTGAAATTACCCCTTTTTATAAGTGTAAAACAGAATACACAATTCACCGAGAAAATATGGAAAAATACTTTATAAGCATATTCAACCCGAAATAAAATCGTTAACGCCGGAAATAAACGAAAACATCCGAATGTAAGAACAATACAACTACGTTACTTCATATTACCGCATAGTAACGTTTAACGTCTTGACAAGTCCGATGGAAGGATGAAAGCGCTAGACTAAACAATTGTGCTATATATATGATTAGTGAAAATAAATAATTTGTGTAAGATTATTATGGAAATAAATAATTGTTTTAGACAAAACCAGGAAATCAAAAAATTCGCACAAATTCTAAAATAGTTGATGCTCAATTGCAATATGTACTGAACATTCTGTGAAAGTTTCATTGAATTTTAGCAATTTGTCTAGGAGGATCTGTCGTCACAAAGTGTTAAACCTTATGGCGGACGGACGAACGGATACCATAATCACTATATCCCTACCTAGCTTAAGGTGAATCGGTAATATTCCGCCATTTTGATTTCATGTTTCATGTTTTGATAGGTATTTTTTTTTATTTGAGAAATAAAAAAAAAAAAAACATTATAAAATTAGGGCAAATTTCGCTTAAAACGCAAATAATTGGTCCATTTTTCTTAGTCTAGCAGTCATTTTAGCAAAAAAAAATTCAGAATAGTATTTGTACTGTAAAATCCTTTCAAATGAAACTTTAAACAAGGGAGGTAATTTCAAAAAAATATTTTACAAAGAAATCACTATTTAATTTTGATTTTGTAAAATAATTACATAAATAGATACGTAACCCCCGTTTTTCTGTTTGTTTTTAGAAAGTTCAATACAGGGGCTTGCAATATATAAAATTAATCAAAGTTCTCATCGATGTCAGTTGAATCATTTTGAAAAATGATAACTGTCCTTTGCATTTCAACTAAAAATTCTCCATTTTCGGTGAAAGATTGTGAGCCTATATGGTGCGTGACCAAAGTTTTTATTTAATGTTTTGAAAGTTCAATTTATGAAGTTTCATTCAACAAAATATTTTAAAATTCTGATGGATTTTGCTTATAGCTCCGAACCACCTTAAGCAGGAGTCATGATAAAATTAAGTTGATTTCATTTATCTTCTAGACTAAAATAACAAGCTTTTCGACAAATTGACAGGTATGGAAGAACTGAGATGCATGTTGAAATTAATAAAAGTGGAACAACACCTATGAACTCGAGCATTTTGAAATAACAATATCTCAAATAAATGTAAAAAAGGATAACAGACTACTTGTATTACTATACAGTTATAGTCAGTGTATGAAGTCGATACGATGTTGTATCGACATGGGAAAAGCATATCGACCGTGGATGAAATTCGAGGTCGATATGCATTTGCAGGTCGATATTATCGTATCGACCTCATCCACAGACTACAATTATTATATTATTAATTTACATGAACACTGAAAAAGGGCATGTTGATCCTTTGTCTTAATCATCAAATTAAAGATATATTTTAAGTATTTAAAAAAATGATATATTTAAAAGTGAATAAGCACTATAATATAATTACAGTGTGTATGTACATGTAATTGATTCTTTAAAAATACATTAAATAAATTAAACAAGACTATAAACATTAATAGAAACATTTCATATGCATTTCTATTTTTAGTAACATGCGATATAACTTTTTGATATACTATTTTCAAGTCAATCTCTAAATATACAGAGGGTCAAGTGATCAGTTCTCCACTACTGTAAACGTGGAAATTTTCGTGTGGGGGTAATTTTCGCTTATTTCGCGTTTGCGTATTTTACGCGAATATAACCCCCATGCGAAAACTTTTATTAACAAACGTTTTATTATCAAAATTTGAACATCGCGAATATTTTAACCACGCGAAAAGTTTGAGTATGACATTTCGCGAAATTAACCCCCCCGCGAAAATAACCACGTTTAGAGTAATCAAATTTCTCAAACGATATCAAATTAATGATATCTTTAAATAATATTAAATACATTCACTGGTAAAACATCAAAATAACTGAACAAAAATCATCAGAATGCAGAACAATCAATACTAATAATAATTAAATTAAGAAGGAAAGGTCAGAGGTATAAAGCTAGAGAAAAAAATCAACTGAATGTATGACAACGATGATCAACACCAAAAAGATTGGTTATACTTAATGAACGAATAACAAACATTTGTTACTTTAAGTGGAAATGTTGTGTCATGGACATAAAATGCATCAATACAAATTTTGTTTAAATACAATATTTGTACAAAAACAACCAAGTAAACTTGATGGTGTTTGCTATATTAAATTATCAAAATGATTGTCTTTGCATTTTCTTTTGGCACTGTTATTTTGTGACTTTTTATCTCATTAAGTCTTGTATCTTAAATTGACCCCTGTTGATTAATTTATTGCTTCCCGCATTTAAGAAAAATGCGACTGTGGCGCTACAGAAGCTTGACATTTTTTAAAGAAAACTTCGAAATCATAGGTTGTATCGATCACCTGGTGGCTACTGATCAATTCGAATTTCGAACGGGGTAACATGTAAATGAGCAGTCTGAGGTGAGAGCTAATTGGTAATGGCCTGTAGGTTACTGTCGTGTTTGAATGTCTAGTTAATATCAATTTGTGGTATGAAACAGTTTTCTCAAGAGTAAAAATCAATTTATAACATATCCCATAAGTTCTATGTTCAAATTCCCATTTGTGGTCATTTTGGATTTCTGATTGAACAGATATATACAGTATAGTAGATAATCACGTTATCATGCCAAGATAAAAAATCAATTTGATATATATAACTCCCCTAAGACTTGGCAATATGCAACATTTTTCCCAAAGGGTCCAGTGTTAAAGTATGATCTGCAGTGGAGGTCATCTTGGAATCATGATCTGTAGTTAATCATGCATTTATTTAATGACAATCATGTAACAATGCCTAGTTAATTGCAAGCTGATTTATGAAACAGTTTTCAAGATAAACGACATTTTCCCATAGGGTCCTTTGTTAAACTATGTTCCCTGTTGGCGGTTACTTTAGATCTATGAGGTACACAAATATATTTGGTGGAGGACTATCATCTTTCAATGCAAAGTTAATATCAACTTGATATAAGAAACGTTTTTCAAGAATAAGAGATTTTAAACATTTTCCCATAGGGCTCTATGTTAGATTATGTTTCGCTCTGGCAACCATTTTGGATATTTATTCGCCAAAAATATATACAATTTGGAAGATGGTCATTGTGTTACCATGACTAGTTGATATTAACTTGATATATTATTTTTTTCAAATAGCAATTTACAACTTTTTCAATAGAATATATTCCTACGTTAAGATCTGCAGTCACAGCCAACTTCGATTTATAACTGGTACTGAAATACTCAATTTATTTTATGACCATCATGTTACCATTGACTGGTTGATATTAACTTGATGTATGAAACGATTTTCAAGAATTAACAACTAAACATTTTCCCAAAGGGTCCTATTTTTAACTATGTTCGCCGTGGAGTGCCATCTTGGATGAGATGCAACCCGACCTGACAATCTTGAATTCAGACCAGAAACGTGTTTTCTGACGTCATAAAGGTCAAGCAATCCATTTACACTGAACAAAATATCGGACGCATTTGACCTTGACACATTGGGAAATGCGACAATACTGAAAGTTTTAAAACGAGCGACAAAACCAATAAAAATCGACAAACAAAATGAGTATTACTCTTGATACCTTGAAGTATGACCCTGCCAATATTATCGAAACATTTCTACTCTGTTGTCATTGAAATATTACAAACAATGACTTACGAGAAATGTAACTGTAAACTAACCTCTGGAATTTTATCAGTTCCGGTGCCGACTATTATTACAGGTGGATTGAGGTGTTCGCAATTCATGTTGATATCCATTTCTGTATCACTCACATAGCAGTGTATATTGTCGAGCCAGAACTGATTATATTCTAAAATAAAACACAGGTAAAGAAAAAAAAGATATAAATAAATATATAAATAAATAAATTAGTATGATTAAGTGAAATATTAATATGACGTCTTTTAATCGCCTTGTGTCCAGAACCGTGGTAAAATCCGCATATACTCGTGGGTATTGTTATGACAATCGACGGTACCTTTGATAACGTCATAGTCAGTTTGACGAGTTTTTTTCAGCGTCATAGAACAAAACGTCACACCTTACGGGGTTGCCCTCTATGTCTATATTTTACCCCTCGCATACGTTCGGGGGAAAATAGTTGCCATAAAGGGCCAATCGCGGTAAAATCGCCATATATTCACGCTCCCGTGAATAATTTCCTAATTAATTTAATATTAATGTTCAAGAAAAAAAAACGACTTTCAAGTACCATTTTAGCTTGGCCTCAGCAATATATCCTAAAAAAGTATAATAGTTTTACACTCGATGATAAACTTCAAATACCGAATTAACTCTAATTTCATTTTCTTAAGATGGCCATTTCTACAAATTATGTCTCTGCAGAATAGGTAAAGATTTAGATATTTCAAAAACCATTAATGTTTTTATTTTTCATCTGTTTCATACTGACTTTAATTCTCAAACGATCACTAAACAATGTCTCTTTTATTCTTACAAAAATAAAAAAAAAAAAACAAAAAAAAAACAAAAATTAAATTAAAAAAAACAAAAACAAAAACAAAAAAAACAACGTTAAATTATTGTAAATTGAGTTTGTTTTGATGGCCATTAGGCCAATTTATGCCTCTTCAGTGCAGCTCGAATCACAACTTGAATCGAAAAAACCACGGCAGTAGAATACCGAGTGAACAAGGGAGACGATCGTCAGTAAAATAAAAGTCCAAAGAAATGGCAAAAACGGTACTGGAGAAAAACAAAGACAAAACAAGGCGTGAGACATTCACAAAAAAAGACGGCATTAAGATCTAATGCACTCATAGTGTGAACTCCCATAAAAACAGGGACAACGACAGTTGGATACTGAAGGATAGGGAAGCGATGACCACAAAAATCGACGTCCAAAGACTTGGCAAAAACGGCATCAGAGAAAAACACTGACAAAACAAGGACGTGAAACAGCTACAATGCCCGGGAATAAAGAGACGACAGTAAGACCTAAGGCACTAATAGTGTTAATTCCTATCAGGTGCCCCCGGAAGGGTATGCATACCCTGCCCCGCTTTCGACACCCATCACACTATCAGTAAGGCTTATGTTGCTTGAAAGTTCTGTTTAGTAGCGGATTGGTTAATGTAATTTTCTAACGATTAGACAAAACAAATTAAAATCCATACACATGTTACTTCTTTAACCCTCAAGCAATACCATTGTAAAATTTTGAAAAGCTTTTGGAAATCTCTACAGTAATCAAACATTCATAGTTACCATTCTGTAGCACATAACTTACGAAGACAAAACTTTTACAGATTGATATACAAGACAACACGAAAAACTAAAGAACTGACAATGTGAACTCGCATAGAAAATGAAATTGACATCAGGTGCATAGGATGGGCAAGCATGTCGTGCTCCGGTAGCTGCACCCGTCATACTATCAATGAATCAATCCAAGGTTGAGTCAAAACCTGTTATGTCAAATACATGAAGAGGTAAATCAAGCTGAATATATTTTCATTTTGGATATAGACACGTCATATCTGTCAATGTTGCCATGGTGACAGCCATAGAATTTCTGAAGGGATGAAAGAACAAAGACTGAACAAATCCCTGACTTAGCAGCTTTTGGGACAGTGTTTTTGCTCCATCAAAAAAATCAATGTGTTAAATGCATGCTCGAGAGTAACGAATCAAGTGTGAAATGTACACTCAATTGGCTGGAGACGTAGGTATATTGCTGCTCAGAAAGGGAAAGCTCACAATTGGGAAGTTAAAATCATTACGTTTGTCATATAGCTAAGATTTCAAATGTCCAACTTCTTCAATGTATATCAAAAGATTTAATTCCGAAGCTGAAGCAGGAATATCAATAGACTCTTTAATTTCAAGCTAATTGGGATAGATAAGGAGTAAATATTCCATGAAGTTATGGATTATTAAGAAAAAGTACATGTAGCGGAAGCTGTAATTAAAGAACTGGGCTTAATGATTGTGTTTTGTTCTGTTTTAGCCCTTGTTAAGAATTATTACCTCATACGAGAAAAGAAAGAGATCGGCTAAAACTGACGCGCAGATAGTTCCAATGGGACTCCCAATTGTCTGTTGCAAAACTCGGCCTCCAAGTTGGACAAAAATATTGTTTATCAAAAAATCGAACATCTTTTATTACGTCATTTTCCGTTTACTTCTTGTCTGACCCAGTGTGGTTCTTTACAAAATATGTTTTGTCTTTCCCTACTACTAAAAAAAGTGTATCTGCATTCTCCATTTTCAGTACAGGAACATTGATGTATCAAATCAGAAATTACTGTTCGTTTTTCACTTACTTCAATTTATTGTGTGGCAGGGAAGTATAAAGAGTATTCTATGAACATTTTCTTAACTTATAATACCTAATTGGGAAAATAATGGACAAATTATCATATTATACATTCATTGTATTTTGTTTCTCAGTTTTAACGTGGTTTAAATGTATTTTGCGACCATATTTTAAAATTTAAGATCTTTGAATTATATTTTTATCCTTTGAACACCATGGCTCTTTAGATCACAGTACAAAATTACCACATTATATTTTAAAAACAACATAATTGTTTTTAATATAGTACCAGCTACGTACTTCCATGTAATTTAGTATCTACACTTTTTGTTTTATTGACACCAATGTGGAATTGGTCGTTAGATGTTACTTTTGACATTCAAGTTAAAAAAATGGTAATAATGCATTAAATGATACCCCGCCACGTTTTACAAAATTTCAAAGTTAAAAGGGGCATAACTCCAGAACCCTTTGTACCGCTGAACCCAAAATTATACTTGGCTTGTGTTTTGTGGTAAACAACTTACACAACAAGTTTGAACACAGTATAATATTTTATTCACAAGTTATCAGTCGGAAAAAATTTCAAAGTTAAAGAAGCATAACCCCAGAACCCAATGGACCTCTGAACAAATAAAAAGAAAATGTGTCCATGGGACATGGATGGCCCCTCCATACAGATATTTCAGCAAGTAGATGAGCGACATATTTGAAAAGGGGAGACACGGTACAACTCATCATACCAAAGCTTCAGACCAAATATCAAATCATTCCTGAATACACAAGCGGAGAAATCTTTGACGAAAATTTTCAATATATGGCTATAATAGGAAAAGTTTTCGTCAAACAGGAAGTAGATGAGTGACGGACTTGAAAAGGGGAGACACGGTACAACTCATCATACCAAAACTTCAGACCAAATATCAAATCATTCCTGCATACACAAGCTGAGAAATCTTTGACAAAAAATTCCGATGTACGTACAGACGTACGATCGGACGTACGGACGGACGGACAAGGGTAAAACTTTATGCCCACGTCGCCTAACGGCGGGGGCATAAAAAAATCAAAATTGGACTGTGATTTATAGAAAACAATTTACATACAAAGTTTGAAGATTTTTTTCACAAGTTATCAGTCGGAAGCCCTTAATTTGCACTATGTCAAAGTCCAAGGGGCATAACTCCAGAACCCCTTGGACCCAAAATCGAATTTGGTATGAGATTTATAATAAACAACTTTCATACCAAGTTTGAAGACA
The DNA here is from genome assembly GCA_002080025.1 of Modiolus philippinarum. Classification (NCBI taxonomy): domain Eukaryota; kingdom Metazoa; phylum Mollusca; class Bivalvia; order Mytilida; family Modiolidae; genus Modiolus; species Modiolus philippinarum. The sequence goes on from MJUU01001682.1 coordinate 145,835, forward strand.
TAATATTATTTTGTTCGCAAGTTATCATTCGGAAACCCTTAAATTCGCAAAGATTCAAGGGGCATAACCCATGAACCCCTTTCACCTCTGAACCCAATATCGAACTTTACCTGAGTTTTATGGTTAACAACCTTCATACCAAGTTTGAAGACCCTATGTTATTTCATTCACAAGTTATCAGACGGAAACCTTCAGGGGACGGACGGACAGACAGACGGACAGACAGAGAGACAGACGGACGGACGAACACACGACTGAGGGTATCACATAAAACCTCGCCACTACTTGTGGCGGGGTATAAATATAGATTGATTGTTTGCGTCATGTAATGATTTTGTGACACATCTGTTCTATCATAGAATTAACCTCATAACTTTTTCAGGTTTGTGTTTCTTCTGTCAACATACTTAAACGTAAAAAAAAACAATAGCAACTACTAGTGAAAACGAAATTTGTTGATATAGAAATAATCAAAGTCGCATTTTGTTGACTAAATAGCCAAATACTGAAAGTGCTTTGAGTATGATGATTGCTCTGCCAACAATGTATTAAACTAGAGGCTCAGAGGCAAAATACGTCTATGCCATGCATTATCAAAAATGATGTTTTTGCCAATGAGGTCTAATGTTTACCTATGTTCTCCATTAGCACGCATGTGTTTGTCTGATACTGTTAGATGAGTAATTTTTGCAAAGGACCTTCTATACATTTACAAAAAATGTAGTTAAATTTGCTTGAATAGTTTCAGAAATGATGAAAAGGATGGTTTTCTTACAACAGGCTTCAAAAAAGCGTTGTTCTTTTGCTTGTTTTTGCCATGTGTTTGTAGAGACTTTGTCTCATGTGCATTTACTCCATATCCTTTTATTCACCATTCAATGTTGTACTATGTTCTGCACTGAAGGTTATGTTTTTGTCGGATCAAAATGAAATGTAAAGTACCTAACGTACATCATTCCTGTAAAGTTTGGTTGAATTTGCTTGTACAGTGTTTTAAGAGATGAAGATGAAAATGTGATTTTCCCATAGGGTCCAACATTTAACTACGTTCTGTAAGGGTGGCTATGCTTTCTATCAGATTGTAACAAAATAAGCAGTTTTGTTAAGGACCTTCCATACATCTTTCATGTAAAGCTTGGTTGAATTTGCTTCCCCAGTTTCACAGATATTTTTTAATCGGATCAGACGGAAATGGGCAATCTTTGTTAAGGACGTTTAGTACACCATTCCTGTAAAGTTTGGTTGAATTTGCTTCAGTGGTTTTAGAGGAGAAAATGAAAATGTGATTTTTCCAATAGGGTCCAATGTTAAACTATGTTCCGTGCTGGCAGCCATTTTTTATCGGAACCAAACGAATCGAGCAATCTTTGTTAAGGACCTTTAGTACATCATTCCTGTAAAGTTTGGTTGAATTTGCTTTAGTGGTTTCAGAGGAGAAGATGAAAAATCATACATGTAGCTTCAAATGTTAAACTATGTTCCGTGCTGGCGGCCATATTTTTTATCAGATCGGGACGAAATGACCAATATTTGTTAATGACCTTAAGAACATCATTTCTGTAAAGTTTGGATTAATTTGCTTCACCAGTTTCTGAGAAGATGATAAAAATGTGATTTTCCCGTAGGGTCCAATGTTAAACTATGATCCATGCTTGCAGCCATGTTTTTATTGGATCCAAACGAATCGAGCAATCTTTGTTAAGGACCTTTAGTGCATAATTCCTGTGAAGTTTGTTTAAATTTTCTTCAGTGATTTCAGAGTAGAAGATGAAAATGTGATTTTTCCAATAGGGTCCAATGTTAAACCTAAGTTCCGCGCTGGCAGCCATAATTATTGTCGGTTCAGAAAGAAATGAGCAATCTTTGTAAAGGACCTTCCAAAAATCATTCCTGTAAATTTTAGTTGAATTTGCTTTGGGAGTTCCAGAGGAGAAGATGAAAATGTGAAAAGTTTAAGGGACGGACGACGGACGACGGACGCCAAGTGATGACAATAGCTCACACAGACTCTTTGGGTCAGGTGAGCTAAAAAAGAAGAAGACAACCCTTAGTTTAAGTTTTGAATTAATGAATGGACAAACATCACTTGGAGCTGAAAATACTATATATAATAATATTTTTAGGTTCACTCATCTCCATTTTGGACTGAAAAAAAGTGATATAGAAGCTACCATGTGGTTGACCAACATTTCAAGAGGATCATGCTTACTCTTCTGAAACAACAGAAACTACTAAGTTACAACATGTTTTTTTCGTATTTCTAATAATAACTTATGTTTCTGGAGAAAAAAAGATGGTGGAACATCGAAGGAAAAAAGGCAGGTAAATTTCATAAATGATTGTCCAAATTCGTGCTAAAAAACTCGATACTACAGGATTTGTTCCAGTAATCAGTGTGCCTTAAAAACAACGTTTTTTGGTTGTTTTTTTTCTTAATACAAATGTGATGAAAATAATGTAACATGTAATAATGCATTATGTAATAACTTGCCACTATTTCACCACATAAGAGCTCTGTGAAATTTTATAAATCGGGAATCTGACATAGTTATAGCGTAATTACATTAAGGATACATTTACATCAGAGCATACCTCCTATTTCAAAATATTCACTCTCCTCTATTTTCTTTGGAAATGGAATAACATAGTTCTTTGATAAATCAACAGCAAGAATGTACACTGCATTTGAACTGAGGAATGTCTGATGGGTTGCATAATATTCTTTCTGTCCAGCGAAATCCCAAAATCCACAATCAGCTTTGTTTTCGTCAATTGTCCAATTGCTAAATGTTCTTCCAAGTTCTGAAACAGATTCCTTTGATGTATATTTTAAAATATATATACTACCAATGCATATAAGAAGCACTTGCATTGTTTAAATAAAGAAAGAATACAAAAAATGAATGATATTTTATAAATGTTCATGGTACAAATTTCTCACACATGCATTGTAAATTTGGGCAAATGGAACAATGTTTTTGTTGCTTTTTATCATGTCAAAGCTTAATATTTTTAAATGTCAATTTTTTTCTGTAGATTGATTGGGTGGAAACATTTTTGATAAGACGATTGTATTCTAGCAGAACCGTTCTTTCAATATTAAACTGCTCTTTGAATGTATACAGTGATCCTATAATAACATTCGGTTGATTTGATGCCAGCCCACCATTCAAACAACTGTTATGTCAATTTGAAGGAAAATGTGCAATATTTAAGCTTTAGTATACAAATTCAATATGTATAATGCAATAAAAGCAATATTACTTACAATAGTCATTGTTCCTGAACATGTGATGATATACTAGTAATTTATACATTTAATCTTTTGCTGGGCAACATTTTTTTTCGTTTTGGCATCACTTTTATCATCAGGTCATAGGTATTCCCATGGGTACAAATTGTGCACCTCTCATTGCAGATTTTTTTCTGTTCTGTTATGGAAGAGACTTAATGAAATGTTGTAGATATACAAGTTTTGCATAGGTCTTTTCTCGGCGTAGTTAAAATTTTCAATTTTGACTGCCAAACATTATGCATTTCAGTGTAGATATATAATAATACAACATAAAAAGGTGGTTAAGGCTTGGTACCCACAGCTGCTTTAACTTTTCACCTACAATACTGTTGAACTTCATTAAAGGGACCGACAAACACAGTAAGAGCTGTCGAGCTTGAATAATACTTCAAGTTGAAAAAAACAAGGGTTCCAGACATAACTGGTTCTTTAACTATTGCAGTTCGAGCCATCGAAGTCCATATGTACAAACTACATGGACACACATTATCTTTGTTCAAGTTTAAGGTAATTATTGACCTTATAGGTTAAGTGGTATTTCAGCTACGAGTCAGACAGTGGGCGGCATATAAAAAATCTATATTCTGTATTTTTTTTTGGCTTTAGGCGTATACATTTGATCCTAAAAACACACCCCAAAAAGTTTTTTACATTCAAAATTGCGTTAGGTCTTGAGATGATTTTTTGACTGACTATATAGAGAAAAAAAAAATGCTGCAAAATAACACAGATCTTTTATCTATAAACTGACGTTTTCTTGGTAAGATTTATTAAAATGAAACATAAAAAGTTTTTTTTTTCTCAATGTGCCACCGCAACAATGCAATTTGCCTGTTTTTTCGACGGACTGGTACTTTAAAAAACATAAATTATTATGAAAACATTCAGATTTCTAGATGGACGAGATTTAACCCTCCCGACTTTTGAGTATGACATCTTTCTTATAAATCTTAAGTGGTACAACTACTTCAATACCGCATGGACTATTTAACTTAATACATTTTGCGATATTGCGTAGACATATTTTATTTTTGAAATTTTGACCTTGCGTTAATTAAGAGAAAAAAATGTCTTTATAAGGTACTACTTTGTACTATTGACCATGCATTTTTGATTATATACCTCCAGGATAAGTCCACTCTCCGGTTTCCAGATTAATTTGACATTTTCTAATCTCAATATTGATTCCATCTGTAGATGTCACGTCATCAATTCCTTCGTTCAAAAGCCGTCTTAACAAACTTGTTTTCCCAACACCATTTTCCCCAACGATCATTACTCTGATATAGTATCTCGGTGCTGTTCCAGCTTTTGCAGCCTCCATAAATGTATCTCTGTCATGTTGTGACATTTCCTTCAGAACTTGTGGAATTTCTACAAAATATTGAGAAAAACTTATGCATCAAAAATGAGAATCCCGATCTGTGATCCAGTGTTTCATTTTCATTTGAAATGAAATGGAATTAGACATATAGCATATCCTTCAGGATCAAATGAATTACTATATTTCTCCTGTTTGAGATAAATATATGTGTAATTTTCAACATGCGAGCTTCAGCGAGCATATTAAAATCAGAAATTCAACTATCGGGAATAGAAAAATATCTTACTCCACGAGCAAACGGAAGGATATATTGTTTCTCCAATGAGTTTCACTGTGTTTCACGTGCAGATTTAATGGCTCAACACGGTTTTCAACACTGCTCGCGATGTCTCAAATTCTAGTAACAATGACGTAACGATAGACTCTATGAATAAAATGAAACGTTGCGGGAAGCATCACACAGAAATTTAAGCAACGTGTGTATTAAACATAATACGCATTTTTAACCGCTAAGAATTGGAGAAATATTTATATTCGCCTCCGGAAGATGTGTAATCACAAACTGTTTTAATATATATGGACTTTGTCGTAATTTGCCAACTTTTTTATAGATCTACGGTAAATGGTGAGGGAATCGATCATAAATAGGAAATCCCCCCCCCCAAAAAAAAAAAAAATTAGAGATAATGCTAATAAAAAAACATTTATATATGGAATACATGAGATAATAGCGTATATAAATAAGATATAATCATATTGGTAAATATATCATAAAAAACAATTCATTTGTAGATGCGCTCGATCTTCGTTTTAAATGCGACATCGCCTGCATGTTCTTGACAGGCGCTTGTCTTATAGATAGTAATAGAAAAAAAGAAGGGAAACGGGGAATGTGTCAAAGAGACAACGACCCAAAGGGGAGTAATAACAAGTCAAACACCATAAGATCTTCAATGAATGGTGACGAAACCCCGCACCCAACGACAGGTCAGCCCCTAAATAAAGAGTAATCAAGTTCAGCGAAATAAACATCATCCTAGACTCCTTTAGACATTAATTAAACTAACTAGAAAACAGACAAGACACACAAAGGCTCAATAAATTTCCTGACTACGGACAGGCGCAAACCTGCTGAGGCGGGGTTAAACTAGCTTTATTGGGCCTGAATCTTCCCCTATTACCGATGTGATTAATCAAAAAACAATCTTAACAATAGTAATATTCAGTTAGTAACATGACTGAGTCAATTATGAAAAATGAAACTGAAAGAAACAAATATAAGGACATAAACATGAAATCACTAAATACTACTAGCAGTTAACTGACATGCCAGCTCCAGACCCATTACCAACTGACAAATAAAGTTATGTACCGTCAGTATACAACTGCCGCCAAGATCCCTTCATATGAGGAATTTAGTATTATGATTTCATGCAACTAGAATACATAATCGTGTCCAGGCCTGGGTCATTACATTACCATTACTTTGAAAATTTTAACATTAAATTACCATTACCATTACACTTATTTTGGAAAGTAATGCATTACATTACACGTTACTTGAAAGTGCATTACATTACATTACACATTACATGAAGAGTTGTGTTACATGTATGTTAGAAAAATCATTATTTCATTTATATTTATGAATTACATACTGCTATACAGAAACATAATATTGTAAGAAATAGAACAAAATTCTTCTTTAAATGCAGTTTTGCCTTAACCATGTAAAACAATGTGTTTAAACAAATGAGACAGACTACTAAAGATATATGAGCATCAATACTCTATTAGTTCTCTAACTATTAGTTTTAGTTTGTTCAAGATTTAGAGTGTTTTTGCTTGAAATTATTTCAAAAATACAAAATAAAAACAGAAATGATGTTAGATTGGTGATAATTAAATCAAGGAATAAAATGGTGAGGTGTGATACAAACAGATGACAAGAAAAAAATAATTGACAAAATTAAACTCTTAGTAAATGAATAGGAATGTAAAGGCAAACACTCTGACACTTGGATGTTCTTCATGATAAAAGTATAAGACTCAAATTAGTTTAATTAAAAATACTGCCCCAGGCCAAATCTAGGGTTTCAATGTATTCTCTGTTAAATATACTCTTAATTAGTACATGTTCAATTGTAGGTTATCCATATGATATTACTACCCTAAAAAGGCAATTAGCAATCAATAAATATGACCCTTGTTTATTTACTGTCAGAGGATCAAAAAAATAAATTAAAAGTTTGCAACTGATTATGCCAATTTCAATTCATACTTGACTTTTTAATACAAATATTACCATGATTATGTACTGTATATATAAATCCTGAAAATGTATGTGTTTTAAGGATTTTGACTATATTGATATGATTTTATAATTAAAACATTATTTCATTATAACATGAATATTTGTTGTTGTCAGCAGGAAATTACAAAAATAATGAAATAAACTGAAAAAAAATCAACACAAAAGATCAAATACCGGAAGTAATGTAAAAGTAATGAAAAGTAATGTGCATTACATTACCATTACTTGTAATGCAAAATATGGCACATTACATCACCATTACACAGAATATTGCTGCATTACATTACCATTACCCCAGGCCTGATTCGTGTCCGTGCAAATTTAGAATGTGTTTAGTTAAGATACCAAAGAATGCCACATGTAATGACTTTACGACAATACCGTAATTATAACCCTTATGGATTAGACGATTGAAAGGTTTTATAAGTTTGTTAGGCGAGTTTACGTTTTTTCACATTACCGTAAAATAAGGGAAGAGAAATACCGGCCTTGATTAGATGTTTACAGGATGCATTGTATTTATGAACTAAGTCTTTATATCGATAAAATTTAGTAAAGGTTTTAACTAGTTTATGATAACGAAAACGAAGAAATACTTTGTTGAATGAAATGATATTTATTTATTTATATATTTTAACTATTTAACGAAAAGATATGGAGTAAATGAACATGAGACCATAACACATATGTTAACTCAAACTGCAATAACTTTAATGAGCTATATGGCTGTATGCCTTTTTGTAACCCTAATTATACTGATATTGATACCTTTATTGCTATAAAATTTGAAATCTAACAATGAAGATCGTAGCCTTGCTTTTACAATCATTTCAATATGTTTTATTTGATTGATTTCATAAAAAGAAAACTCGCCGTCTCAAAAGTCATGTAATGGGCAAGAATTATGTATATTCGGTAACTTGCGCTTTAACGTTTTTATAAGGATTCGGTACATCTAAGCATATTCCATTTCAACTGTTAATTGGTCTTATTTCACTTGATTTAGCTCAGAGATAAAATTGTTTCTTAAGCTCTCGACCTATTTTGTTCTTTCGTATCCATGTCAGCTCAGTCTTGATTTCACCAATATAACAAATTTTAAGTTTTTTCTGATGACTGTTAATATTATTAGATGGGTAAATGTGATAAGGGCTAATTGTTAAATAATAGACACAATAGAATAAAACGACTCTAAAATTTGTATTACAAGTTTTCATTTAAAAGTATATACACTCTTGTGACGAAACTCACACAAAATCTTAAAATTACACATTGGCTTTCTCTCGATTTTAATACTTGATTATGATCTAAGATAGTAATTCTTAATGAAAACTGGAACCTTAGGATTTTCACACTGCATAAATATCTAAGCACAATCATAAACGGTTTTTGTAGTCTGCTTTATATCTTTCAGAAAATATGTCATAATCAAAGAAGTATGGCAATTTTACTATAGATTCTTTGAATGTGTTAGGCAATTTTTAAGATATGCCCAGATTTTGTACTAAATCATGCAAGAAGTCCTGTTTGATGTCTTCTATCTATAAGTCAAATCAATATATGCCACACTTGTATAGTTTTGATCCTTAAAGAGCCAAACATGGCTGTAAATAGTTATTTGTTAATTTTGTCATTTTACAGTGTTTGTGAAGATTAAACTACTCCAAGGTCACCTTGAACTAAGTAGCACTTTTGTATTTTCACACATTTTACACAAAATATCAAATATATTTACTGAATACGGATGCAGTGTATTATTCCGTCATTTTTGTTTAATGCTTGTTCATTTAGGTTTCATTCATTAAGAAATTTAGCAAAACAGTTATTTAAAATGTAAAAGGAATTCCAAAATATTTAAAATTTTTATTCCTTATCACTTTTACAACATTGTCATTACAAAAACATGGACTAAAACACAAGAGCTTTAAATCTCTTACTGGATTTACAGGACACAGAAATTATGCAAGGGAGGTAATTTGATAAAAGAATTTAACATAGCTATCACTACAGAAATTAATATGTCGCAAATTATCTCTCTTATTTCAACGGTGACCCCTAATTTTTATTTTGTATTTGTAAAATATATAATGATTTCAAAACACATGCAAAGTATGAACAAAATCTATAATAGATTTTTCAAGCTATCCTCTCATATAATCATTTTCCTTATCATTTCTATGTAAATTCCAGAAATTTTCAGTTTTTTGCGCTTAAATGCACGGTGACCCCTAAATTTTATTTTACATTTTGACCAATAATACAATTATGTTTCTGCACAGAAAATTTCACAAAATTCTATAATAGGAAATTTATACCCTGCAGACACCTTAATTTTGTCAAAAGTATGAAATTATGGTTTTTAAACAAATTGATCAGAACTAACAAATGTGCAACTATATGCAGTGAGGGCTAATAAATAACAAAATACCGTGAATTCATTTTCTGCATATCCGCATACGACAACGTATGTCTCTTCAGTGGAGATCAAATCAAAACATTTGGAAATCCATAAACCGAAATATTAGTAAAAGCTGATAGAAAAAAAAATACTAATGAGATTTTATATGTACAATAAATGACAGTACAATAAATGACATTATTCCTAGCAATGTATGTTTGTTTCTTGCTTGAATCCATGTTATTTAAAACCAGGAAAAAAGATAGCATTATTGTACATTGTAACTTCTTTTGTAAACATACATCAGAACAATAGTTAAGTAGTTCTTAAGTTAGTGCGGGAGTCTTCCGAACTTTTGAAATTTATTAAAGGTTAAATTCAGATGATGTTGAATATAACAATTACCACTACAGACTAATGCAATCTTGGTCTTACCTTTAACATCAAGGAATGCTTCACTGATATATCCATTCATGTCGATTCTGTACTTCCCTATATGTTCTAAAGTTACATTGACAATGGTCAGTCTGTAGACTCCTTCTGATTGCTCTAGTTTGATATCATCAGACTGGCGAATAACTTCACCATCTTTATACCACTGTGGTTGAATTTCTGGCCTCTCTGTCTCACATGACAAACATGCATCGAGTCCTTCCATTATTACAGTGTCTACTAAATGTCTTTTTATAAATACTGAAAATAACAGTTATATACAAAGTGAGATGTTAATTTAATTCGTATGATAAAATGCAATTTAATAGTCGTCTTTGATCTCTATTCTTTATTCTTTGTAAAAGGATTGATTTAAAGTGCTATTTTTTCTGAAATTCAAGAGACAATCTGATCTTGATTTCCAATCAATATTTTTGAGGGTTTAGGCTAAGATAATGTCGATTTTTATAAAAGTTACTGTTGTAATTGAGATTACTGTAAAACACATAAGATTGCTAATAGGTTTCCGAGGAATGAAAAAGTCAAATAAGATTTTAAACTAATTTTCATATTTTTAGTACAGTTTCATTTAATTTTTACATTATATAGACATAAAAATTGTGGAGAGCATAAAAAGATTCCCCGTACAGGATATGTATGCTCTCTATTTATTTCAGTTATGATGTACTTGCCCTGGAGAGATTTTTTTATTTATTCTATTGTAATTTCCTAATGTTCTTCTGACGATCTTTTCACTGTGCCCACTTCTCTCTATTTTACAATGCCAAGTTTTCTAACAGTCGACTTGATGAGCCCCCTGTGTTTGTCTATAAGTTGTAATTATTCCCTGGCTGATGACACTAGTGCTTTTGTCGGACAATGGGTGACAATGATTGTAAGATCCTTCAAGTTAATTTTATGCTTGTTGGCGATCTCGCATCTTTTGGCTAAATAAGACACTGATATGAAATTGTTCAATTATTAACAATGAATTCCACAAAACGCATTGTTGAAGACCTCATGATGACTTTAAGATGATCAATAATAAAAGCGTTGTTCAATTTTTTAAATTTTACCCTGTATTTGTATAGACTTTGTCTGAAGTACATTTACTCCATATTCTTTCATTCTTAATATAGGCATAACGTCTAAAAGGGACGACCAACGTGGCCTACCTAAAATGGTATCGCGTAGTCATGTTAGTCTATTTTCAAAATAAATTATATACGATTGAAATAAATAAATAAAAAAAATCAGAGTCTCCGAATGTCAATAAAAAGACATTATCTGATATATTTGAACATTTGAACAATTTGAACATATATAACAGAAAGCAATAAACTGAAATGAAAATATATATACTAATTACTTTTATATTATTACACCTATCCACATATTTTATCACAGCACAATATAAAAAATAAAAATACATCAAGCAAAACCTATTCATTAGTCTAAACTTAAAAAGAGTAAACAAATATCGAGAGCTACATTTTAGACTCAGATGATCAGATGTAACATGAGAAGTGAAAATGTTTATCAGTATCTGAATCGAAACTAAAACAATTACTCTCACAAAAGTAATAACTTATATCTATAGATATACCGATAGTGGCAACTATATCCATAAGTAAGAACTATTAATTTCTCACCCCGCACAAATTCCTATCGCGATGAAAAAGTACTGTACAGTTTTCGAAAAAAAAATAATAATAACCTTTTATGTTCATGATCGATTGGAAATTTATATCCAAAATTATTCTTTAGCCTGTCTTTGTGTGTTATTCCAAGATCTGTTTTGGTCAATGGCCACAAGATATCCAATTGTGTTAAAATGGACAGCAGTGGCCTGTGATCGATCTTTTTTCTGTATATAATTCCGGCGTAAATTAATGCAAAAATTGAGAGTTTGTTTTTGTTTCATCAATATAATGGTGTTGACATACGGAGCATGTATTCATAAAATACCAATTTCAGACTTACTGGACGGATTTCTTAATAAATTTTTGCACATTTCGCCAGTTGCTATACTTTTGAAAGTTGATGTTGAGACATAGTTTTTTCAAAGGAGGCATTTGTCGCGACAGGTCTAAAATTGTGCTATTTCTGGTTATTTTATATTAGTCCGAACGACCGTATACTTCAAATTCCTGGGTCGTCAGAATAAAAATAATGGCGGTTTGGAAAAGGGATTTCATTACAGTTTATACATGCAGAGCATTCATACAATCACGCATAAAACCTTACATATTTATGAATCGTGGATATTAAGTTGTAAAGAATTGAATTCGTGAATTCGTTTTTATCTCTGTATTGCAATAACTGTTTTCGTGTAAACCAAGTAAACCGAATAGTCTTTAAGTTCTCTACTCCCCTTGATAAATGTTTGGTCATCCGAGCAGTTCCGACGTAGGCGGGAGAGACACTATACGGGATTGTGTTTATACACTATCTAAGATGAATACTGCTTAGTAGCAGATATGTATGATATCGATGTGTGTCGGTCGGATAAGTATGTAAGTCAAAGCTTATTTTCATGTCGACTAGTGTGGAAGTCGTGTCAAGGAATGCATTGAAATTTCTAACATGTTAACGGTAATTTGAATTAATAGGTGATTTTCCAATCAGTCTGATTCGGACACAGGTTCAGAAAACTTTAAAGTAAATGGGAACCGAACCGTTAGTCTAACAACAAACAATCCAGGGATAACAGTAACACCTGAAACATCAAAATCAAGGACATCACATAAGAACGGAACAGACATGTATAATAAAGACACAAATACAGATTAACAACACAGCCCCAATTAAAATCATTGGTGAAATCAGGTGCACCGGTAGAGTAAGCATATACGGCTTCATATAAGACACCCGGCAGACACGGTTTGAAACTATCGACAATTTAAATATTCTCCGTGTTTAATGGTATGATTTTTTATTTTTTTTTCATATACGATTTCAAAATACATATACAAAAAACTTATCAAATATTTCATATGATTTCAGAAGCAAAGTATTTATGGTACTCTTTAGTCAACATTGCAGCTTATGTTTAACACTCAACTTCATCGTTCAAGCCTACCTATATTGGAACATTTTTGATACCTTGAATACTGCGTTGTTATTAATATTTTCAAAATGATTTTTGAAAGTGGTCGGTAATTAAGTCCACTCGTGTAGAAAAAGTGGTCAGTAATTAAGCCCACTCGTGTAGAAAAAGTGGTCGGTCACTACACTAGGAGGCCTGAATAACTTCGCACGGGAACTGATTTACAAGTATATTATAAAGCCAAATAATGGTGCTCTAACCTAGTAGTAAAGTAATCTTAATTTACCTTTCACGGTTAATGTTGCCCTTTTCCTTGCATTGTTCACTTTTATACTGTAATCACCAGAATCTGACTGAGCTGGGTTTGAAAATTGCAGACTAAAGGTTCTGTTTTTCTTTAAAAGATAAATATTATTATTGTCAATGATAACTTCATTCTCTTTACACCACGTTGCCACCACGTCAGTTTCCGATACTTCACATTCAAAGCTTAAAGGTTCTCCTTCTATGCATGTCCTTGGTTTCAATCCAGTGATAAATACAGCTGCAAGAGATATCTACTCAGTCTTATAAATGTATAGTAAAATATTCGAAACTCTAAATTTCACAATCTTAAGGACTTTCGTAAATCAGCAACTCCTTAATAAATTCAAGTAATTTGAATTTTCATTTGTTATATATGTCAAATCTTAAGAAAAAAGTGTAAAGGTGCGTTATAACCTAAATGAAATTTGCCAAACAAAAAGATTGTCAGACCTATAAAACGCAAGATTGCATAACCTTGACAACCTGCAATTTGGACTCAACTCTGGATTGACTCACTGATAGTGTGACAGGTGCTGCTAGAGGAGCAGGACATGATTACCCTTCCGGAGCACCTGATGTCACTCCCGGTTTTCATGGGAGTTCACACTATAACTGCCTTAATTTTTAATGTCGTCTTTTTATTTCCGTGCATTGTAACTCTCTCACGTCCTTGTTTTGTATTTGCTTTTCTTTGTTGCCGTTTTTGCCATGTCTTTGGATTTCGATTTTTGTGCTCTTCGCTTCCCTTGTTCCTTCGGTATTCTCCTGTCGTTGTCCTCCCGATAAACCTCATAACTATTAAAAGTGAAATATCTAAAATGCTAAAGAATCACTTGTGTGTTGTTTATGCTCCGTATATTTCTGAAGTTATGGTGTAGTTGTTCTTAGAATTTCTCACATAAATGCACCATCAAATTAGTAATCTTTTTGGTTTTGTAATTTTCAAAGCAATATTATGACCGGTTTTAAAAAATATGCTCATATCGGATACTATTTTGTAAGCTTCATCACAATCATTTCGATTCGTTCTTTTGGTCTTTTATATATTATATTGACTTTTGGTACATTTGTCCGGCAGCTGATGACAGTGTTTGCAAGAGTAATTTCCCCGATATTTCTATGATTGTTGGCGATTCAGAGCCCATTCCAATGAAAATATGATGTAGCGTTGTTTGGCATTTAAGACGTGGATTTCGATCGAATCGATGCGTGAAGCTTTCTTGAAATTACTTTTAGGTTTGCTCATTATTGAATTATCAATAGTCACTTCAAAATGCAGAAGAAAATGTGATCTTCAATTACCGCAATTTTATCATACCCTTTCTTGGTACTTTGTGGCATGTGACTATGTTTTTCGGCCATTGTAGGTGTTTCCTGTTATCTTTTTATTCTATTTATATACATCTTAACCCATGTATATTTTGCTCCTTATCCCCTTTTTTGTTGGTTTGATTGTAATTTCTAGCGCGACGCAAGGCAATTACTTACGTGCATAGACTAAACGGGCTCCTGTTAATGCTTCTCCCTTACATCTGAGTTCAAAGTATCCTGCATCTGCTTCTGACATATGTTTTATTGTTAAACTATGAAGGTAACCATCCGATGTTATATTGAAATTTTCAGTTTCGCCAATAGATTCACAGTCTTTAAACCAGACGACAGGGATATTTGTCCTTGATATTTCACATTGAATACTACATTCATCTCCTTCGTAACAGGTAGTATCAACTAAAGTTCTGAGTACATATGGACCTATTTATGTAATAAAAAAGGCGTATTAAGGTGTCTCAGTGGTATTATTCGGCCGTTTTTGTCTAATAATTGTTCATTTAGGTTTCATTCATTAAGAAATTTAACAAAATAATTATTTGAAATAAAAAGAAAGTTCAAATGTATTTAAAATTTATATTCCTTATCATTTTTATAACATTTTCATTACAAAAACGTGAGTTAAAACACATGAGCTTTAAATCTGTTGCTGGATTTACAGAACACAGAAATTATTCAAGGGAGATAATTTGATAAAATATTTTAACAAAGATATCACTAGAGAAATTAATATTTTGCAATTTTTCTCTCTTATTTCAACGGTGACCCCCAATTTTTATTTCTTATATGTAAACTACATAATGATAATTAAACACATGCAAAGTATGAAAAAATTCTATAATAGATTTTTCAAACTATCCTCTCATATGATCATTTTCCCTATCATTTCTATGTAAAATCCTGAAATGTTCAATTTCAGATTTTGCGCTTAAATGCACGGTGCCCCCAAATTTTATTTTACATTTTATACAATAATACAATTATGTTTCTACACAGAAAATTTTACAAAATTCTATAATAGGAAATTAATACCCTGCAGACACCTTCAATATGATGTCGACGAACCAAAAGGGTTTTATCCTTTTGTCTTTTCCAAATCTGTGCTAATGTTCTTCCCAATTTTTGATGCGTCTTTTTAATTGAATAAATATAAGTTGTCGAAATGGCCGTATGCAGAAACAAAACAAAATTACAGTACGTTCGGTATTTGGTAAGCTACCCGAAATGTGATTTAAGATGAATTTTGTTTAAATGCTGGGATGAATTTTCTTTTCATTGTCTACGACCGTTCAGAAGTAATTGCTGTTTACTTATTACTGGCCACTGTCTTAATAGAAAGGCGTGCTGCTAAACCGGCTTAACTCACCATTTTGGTTGAAATGCCAATTCTAATTGAGGTGCATTTCGGTTCAAAATTTTTCAGGTAATTTTGCTTTGCAGCCACTCTTGTCTTTTTGTCCATTGGATAGCGGTTTCTAACAGTTGTTTTGGTAGTTTTGTTATCACCCTCTTAATTATATTTTTAAACAAATTTGTAGTTGTCCGTTATTATTTTATTCTGATATTGTTTATTGAATTAGTTTTTCGTGTTTCAAAGTTAGTTCATTATGTATCTATATTGTTTTGCTTGTCATTATTTTTGTATATGCATATCCGGGTTTGCTCCGTTAGAAATTTGTTTGAGATGTCCTCCCTTTTAAAGTGACGTTATGAAAGCTGCATGTCTTATTTAATTGCTATTCTTTGTATACCGTCTGTGTATATGAATTGGTATTACATTTTCACTGTTGTTGTCCCGAGCTAATCGGCGAATTTGATTTATTTCGTCTGTATCATTAAATTTATGTTTTGCTTCCTTGTTTCTGGTAAAAACTAATGAATTCGGACTTTATACTTGTTGTTCTTCATCAGACCCTTGTTTGGTATCTTTTTCTCTTCATGTGTCTCAATAGGTTTGCATTTGTTTATCTATGATTTATTTTTGCAATGTCAGACAGTCGTACATGTTTGGATAATACCTTTTTGATACCTGCTATGCACTTTTTCCATTTCTTTACTACACAAATGTATAACACAAAACAAAATCATAATGGAATATTAATTACCTATTCTGTCATTTACATGGGTAGTACTATAGACACAGATTCCAACCAAATCTGCGAAAAATAAACATGGTTTGAATGCTAAATAATATTAATATGTTTTGCAGTACATTTGTATGTTTATATCGAAGATCATAAAGTAATGTGTAATTTAAGATATAGGAAAAACTATGAAAACGTTAGAAGATTACATAAAGTCGGGATTCAAGGCAAAAACGACATCAACGGAAGACGGAAGAGCAAAATCAAGAAAAACAATACATACAGACATCAAAAATACACAATACAAAACTAAAGGACTAAATGGGTATTCTTTTGTTTCTGGATTTTTTATTTTATTTATCGATGTACAATTTCCGGTATTGTTGGGATATGTAATCATCAATCGCAATTATATCAAAATTTATTCAAGACACTGAAGAAAGTCATTTGTTGACTGAAAACTTTGTCACTTCATTTTTTTTACACCATTTATACATTTTATTGATATCGTTGTAAAATCTTCTAGACTTATATATACAAATGGAAAAGAGGGATAACAATAAACATCTACAATGCCTGCAAATTACAATTACATGCTACAATCTGCCAGGGAAAACCCATGAAAAAAGACGAACGTAAACGACGATAATAACTCAGGACAGCCGGACTTAGTACCGGCACTAGCAAAAGCCAGCGGTAGGATTTAATTTGTTTATGGGCACCTAATGTTATTGGCTTTTCTATTTAGATCCTTTTGGTTATTTGATCTCTATCAGCTTTAGCATGTTTTTCGGTTAATGGACTTCCAAATGTTTTGTTTGATCTGCACTGATGCGACATAAGATGTCGAAATGTGCATATGCAGAAAATAAATTAACAGTAAATTCGGTATTTTGTTATTTACATCTATTTTAAGATGAAGCATAAATATCCTTAGCTTTTGAAAGATGTTGTTAAATATAGTATCACCCAACTATCCATAGTACAGTGGCGGACAATATGGTATGTAGCGCTTCATAGTCGGTTGCATGGACACCCTGTATTTTAAAATTGTGCATTCGACACATAATATGCTCTCAACTGACTTGTTTGATGCTAAACTGAATATACTTTCTATATATTAACCTTATTATATCGATCTATTTATTAAGAGAAAATTACATTTGTAGGCATTTTACTGGATACTTACTAAGAAAAAAAATCAAACAAATAATAACAACTCTAAAAGGAACAAAGAATTCCAGCTGAACTGCAAATATAATTACAATAAATATATTTCTTCATATTATACATATTTTTTAAGATATCTACAATGAATAATTTGCTTAAACATTTATTATTACATTGTATTATCTGTATTATTCTAGAAAACTAGTGTTTTTCCCTCCATACCAAAGCTGCTGAATAAAAATATTAGATTAAGTTTATATGAATATTTAAAACAGTCAATCTCTGTGAGCATTTCAAATATTTTGCCAAGCATGGTAATGAAATTCCTAGAAACTTATTTTACTTTTCTAATTTTGATAAACAAATATCGTTAGTATGCCAACTTGTTGCGGGGCAATAGTCAGTTATATGTGATAGAATGTCATTATTCGACATTTTAACTCCCGAATATATCTTCTATTCCAAGACGTTATAATGAGAAAATTTTCCCTAGAAATTTGTTAGTTGTTAAAGGAATACATTGCTCACTTTAAGTTATAAATAATTGACGCAAATATAACATATTTTTTATTCATTGGCCTTCACAAACCATTTTACAAAGATACCATATGACTTTTATCCTTGGACGTCACAATAATTGTAAATTTTCAATGTAATATCCTTTCTCAATGAATTTCATTTTAAAATGGAAACTTCATGAATCTTTCTATTGTAGAACTATTTTTCTATGACACAGGGTTTGTTTTACAATGTATAATAATCTCAACATATAGTGCTTCACAATTCACGAATACCCTTTGACCTTGAACTTTGACTTTAGTTACAAATATCAATTTTATGACAGCCTCTTGCTACAGTTGTTTTTAGTTTTGCCTTTTATGATATGGTTTGTTTTTAAAATTAATAATATGTCACCTCTGTATAATGGGCTGTATTGCGAAACTCATTACCTTTGACTTTGCAATTGACTTCAAGGTCATTCCAACTTTATATTCAATAACTTGTTGTCTGGTCTGTTTTTATAACAATAATGGGAATTAATTTGATGTCTTGCACTTGACGATTTCACCATAAGGCAATATGCTCTACTAGAATTGATTTTGACCATTAACATTTACCTCAAGTTAATATAAAAAATAAATGTAAAACATCACTAAAACGACTATATTGTTCTTCGTGGCAACCGCCTGAGTTATCACGATCGCCAGATCTGTTCTAAATCTTTAAAAAGAAGTCCTTAGTCTGTTTCGTAAAAACATTTTATTCCCATATACACGCATTCATGCTTAGTATGCTTTTAAGAATGGACAAAACAAATAAAATAAAGTTGATTACCACAGCACACTAGAAAGTGAAGGCTGTATAACTACTATCCTTTGTAAAGTTACAGGTGCTAACACAGAATGGCTATTAAATGCATATAAAAAAAAATACTGTGTTTCATAAACTTTACTTTTTTTACATTTAATACCATAAATATTTTGAGTAGAAATTTTGTTTAAGTTTATATTACAGCATTTCCTTTTTTCGATGTTTTTTTTTCTTTCTTTTTGTTTTATTATGTTTATGCTTTGAGTGCTGTGTTACAGAAATCCATTAACAGTATCTACATTTTTAGAAAAAAAAATCATTCAGAAAATTTTAATTCTTAAATGTCATATAATAAAAAGGCAAACCTATTTTAGATAGTCTATATGTTTTGAGCACTTCGTGTATGTCAACATGCATCTTAATGTCATCCAAATGTCTTTCATCTTCTCCCCTTATGAAAAAAAAATCTATTATAATGTATTGAAATTTAAAAAAAATATATAAAATTGCAATCTGCAAAAAATTAATAAATATTAATATTGATGTCTTGTTTTTATTGATTATATTTATTAAATACCACTTCGTCGATTCAACTTCTTTTTGTCTGTTTAAGACTGAAATAACTCTCCTTTCTAAAGGTCTGCCATTTGCTTGGCAGTTAAGGGATATCTGATTCCTATATGATAGTAGATCCTTCTTATTTTTTTTTAAATTAAGCTTGCTTCTTCCTTTACTTTGTTTGATATATACTCTTGGTCATACATATGGAATATTTGTATTTTCTTAGCCAAAATTTGAAATTTAGAAGCATTATACACAGGCGTGTGTGAATGAAAGTATAATATTTTACTTTAACATTGTTTTCTAACTGTGAACTATGAAACTATGAAAGTCTCTGATTCTACGAATCTGTCAGACCACTCCTTCAACCCGTTCTGAAACCCACTTTTTGGTGAACATGGGACATTTTTTAAATCAAATATTTGGTGTACATAATTTTTCCAAAAATACAATTTTCGAAAACCAATCGTGTACAAGAATGATATATGAGATAATTTCAGCGATTTTTAAGGCTTATTTGAGTTTTTTGAAAACAAACAGTCCTTAATCATCTTAGGCATTCTCAGCAAAAAAAAAAAAAAAAAAAAAAAAAAAAAAAAAAATTCCATATTTATGACCAAAGAATATATAACAGGTGATACATGATTAGCAAGAAACGCTAACCCTGTCGACACAATTCTGTTGTTTGAATGCAAAGCATTATCATATAACTAGATACCAAACTTACTGTATATTTTGTTTCTGCATATGGTCATTTCGACAACTTATGTCTCTAAAGTACAGATAAAATCTTAACATTTGGAAGACTGTAAAATCAAATGTGTTTACAATCTGAGAAAGATAAAAATAACCAACATAATCTAAATGAAAGGCCAAAATCAGCTAAGGACAGCATTTTCCATGAGTTAGATACCCCTTAGTTTTCAGCAAATTTACAAAAAATTAGGTATTGCAAGTCTCAAAATAAAATAGACTTACGGTTTTGCACAAACTATTGACTTCTGGGCTGGTTAATACCCTCGGCAGTGGTATCAACCAATTGGTGACACAAAACTAAATACCGAACTTAATATAAATTTTGTTTTTGTTTTTGTATAATTTCAATGATGTTGAACTTATTTATTCCAACATCCGCACGTGTATGAATGGGGTATGTTTTCTTCTACTTTACATACACCATAACATTTTTGACAAAGCGCATCTATACAAAAGGTCAATGCATATTTTGTAAAAACATGTAAAGTGAATCTTTGGTTTTGCAGCTACTTTTAGCTCTTTGGATTTTTGCTTTTACATTCTGTTCGATAGTTTTGCTATACCCTCGTGTACGTAGAATTGATGAATAAGATTACTTACCTGCTATTGTTAATTGGGAAGCAGTTGTTGTGTGATAGTTTTGATATATTGGGACATATGGAATCTAAAAAAGAAATCAATATGTGTAACGTCTTGCACTGACTATGAGGTATGAGCAAAACTCATTGTTGAAGGCCTCACGGTGACTTCAAGATGACGAACAGCAATAAAAGCGTTGTTCCTTTGCTTGTTTTTACCATGAATTTGTAGAGACTTTGTCTCATGTGCATTTACTCCATATCCTTTAATTCACAATTAAACAGTTTTTCTTGAATTTGCATCTTCATATATTCCTATTTACCTAATTCCATTCGAATTAAATGTGAAAATTTTGCTTAAACACAGGATATATTACCGGGTTTCAAAAAACATAAATGAGTATCAACAAATGTATTTTAATAAGATTTTAATAACTGTCTTGACAAGGTGTCCGACGACACATTTTACTTTTCCTATTAGAAATAAGTCAAAATTACGGAGCTATAAGATAAAATGATTTTTGTTCTGGTTTCTGGGAGAGAAAAAGTATTCGAATTTTGGCAGACATGTTGGCAATGTCTGCCATATAAATATAAGTTAATGCAAAAGTTTACATCAAGCCATTTCAAAAGAAAGGATCAAACAAAAATTATTTCGAGAGGAATAATTGGAAGAAAAGTAAAATACCAATATGACAACCGACTTCTTATTTGGGTGACATAATGATAATTATGTCAAAGCAAAGTTCCTTAATTTCAGCTCCCGTTATATAGAAAAAAAACCCTCAATTTAAGGATAACATTAATTTTATATACTCATGTAGACTTTGAACTAAAGTGTTGCTGCATTGCATGGTTCGACATAAGTTGTCGAAATGCGCATATGCAGTAAATAAATTAACAGTAACTTCGATATTTTGATATTTACCATGTATTTGTAGAGACTGTATCTCTTGTGCATTTACTCGATATCGTTTTATTTTTAACTTATGCCTCTTTATTGAGAACTCTGAATGCCTGAAAATAAAACTGAACGATTTAACGGTAATTTTTTGACAGAGCGAAACTACTTGTCAAAAGCTTATTCACCAAGCTTATGCTCCATCACTGTTGCAAATGTCAGTACAAAAGTTTAACAGTCGTTATAATAATTTGAGAGATCGCTACAATGTTTCTTTTGAACAAATGAGCATATAAATATTTTTAGAATATCTAAGATTTATGGCCTAACTGACAAACACCGACTCTGGCGGCATCAGATTTTTATCATTGGAAGTGTGGCGGTGCTATGTTTGGAGCGGGTTATTAGTGCCCCTATCATAGCACATTTTTTGTAGGATTTACACTGCTAGAGCTTAAGTTTTGATGGTCTCTTGTTAAGAAATTCCCCCTTTTCGCATTTTTTGCTTTAGTAATAAGTTCAATAGAAATAAAACAAGTCGTTTCTTAGAATTGAAACGTTTTCAATTGAATACTTTTGAAATATCATTTACCCCCAGAGTTCGATTTAAGTAACATGCAGCGATTGAGGTAACATGAACATTCTTCTTCCGATGGAATACAAAAGCATGGATTTTTTGGTCTTGTAATGAAGTCAAATCCTCTGGAATAATCACATGTACACTTTACATCCTGCTGAGTATCTGTATCATCATATACAACCTGTCCTTCCTCGTTACAGTGAGACTTTCTATATATACAACCACTGCTTTGATTTGTATAGTGTATATATGGCTGGTAAAAGTCCTTTGAACAGAACTTGCTGTCAAAATTTAAATGGATCACAATTTGCTCACCTATTGAGAGAATAAGAACGAAATGGAATTAATATAAGTTAGTGATTAAAGGCTTGGTTGCTCACAAAACATGATGCAAGATGTGCGTCATAACTTCAAAAGAAAAACGAAATTTATTAATACGAAGCTCAACATTGACATTAGCTACTTTGCATCTATTGTCTGCTGTTAAATATATTTTCAAAAGAAGCACTACAGTCATACATTTGAACCATTGTGACTTAAATTCGAAGAATTGTTCCAATATTTGGTTCAACAATTTATATGTAAAGACCTTGTCTCATGTGCATTCTGGCCCATATCATTTCATTACTTTCATCATTTCAAACTGATTTAATTAGAACACTTGCAGTACCAAATATAACAATATTTTGTTCAAAACTAAGGCGTATCTCCCTCTTGCATAGCTCTGACCTTATCTAGCTGATTTTGGCTTTACTATTTAGATCCTATTGGTCATTTGTTCTCTGTCTAGGTACTCCAACGAAAAAATTGAATGTTCGCATTCAATGAATATAACGGTACAAAAAGATATCTACCTGTTTCCATAATAAGAAATTAAACTTTTAATCTCCAAAAAAATGAGATTAAAGATAAATTAACATAATTACAAAAAATACAATTTGTCCACTTCCGGTATTGGCTTTCTTCTCATTTACCAGTTCTATTAAGAGCTAAAGAAAAACTGGTTCCAAATTATTTGGAGCTACGGCGCTTTGACCACTAATTATGATAAACTACGACTAAAATTCAAGAAAACAGCAAAAACAAGTAAAAGTTAAAATTGCCGTGCACCTACGTGCATCCATAAATCTTTTTGAAACGTTGCAGTGGAAAACTATGGGTTGTAATTGAAATACAACACTTAACGTGCGTCTTCATGCACCATGTCATCATTATGTATTGGTGCAATGAAAATTGATAAATTATCAAATTTTGCTTACAAAAGTCGTCGTTGGAGTACCTACTCTATCAGCTTTCACACATATTTCGCTATATGGATTTCCAAATATTTTGATTTTATCTGCACAGATGAGACATAAATTGTCGAAATGTGCATATGCAGAAGTTTAATTATCAGCAACTTCGGTATCTTGTTTTTCATTATAGATGTTTCTTTATACATGTAGTTGACAGGACGACTCAGGGTTAGCACTATTGTCAGATTTTTCGAATTGGGATTACTTTTCTGGTTTGATTTTGAACAACTTCCAAATACAACACCTTAGGCAAAATAAATGTAACTATTTCATACAACTGATGAAACAATGGTTTCAATTTGAATAGTTGTTATAGAACGGTTTCTTATGGTTATAGATTCTCAGAGATTGTATGATCGAATAAGATTACACGTTTGCTGAAAATAGTTTCGAAATTGATACATCCAGCTTGACTAAACAGTCCAAAACTTAATACCACCTTTTTATACACATTTTTTTTAAATAAAAAATCATAATGAATCACTATCTTATAGAGAAAAAAGTTTATCTATATTTACTCAACACTCATTGTACATTTCTAATGTTTAAAAAATCAATTTAATTTTTTATTTATGTGTGCTTTTTATTAATTTGATCAATAAGTGCGAGTTAAACTAAAACATTCACACCCTCTGTAAAAAGTGTTGAAAGCCGTAAAAAAATCTTAGTACAATATTCTTTGCGAAGTATTATTGACTGAAAAGATTAGTCAATATTACTTTTAGCGAAGCTATGTTCTAAGCTGATTTTGGAGTTTACATTAGGCATTTTTTTTGAAAAAAGTTATTAACTCTATTTGCTTCAAAGTTGTTCAGCTTGTTTCATTTTTTATATAACTGTATTGAAGAGACATGATCGTCTGCTAAGTAGAAATTTTCTCTTATTAGAGGTAACCGGATAACTGACGAATAACTTATCATGGGAAACACACATATCATACGATAAGGGATCTATCAATTTACATATTTTGTTAGAAATAATAATTTGTATTTTGGGCTTACTCAGTCAATCATATCTTCCTGATTTATTTGTATGTGCTTGATAATCAAGAGCTTGACATTTTTTTTTTAATTATCTAGATATATTCCTCAATGATTTTTTCCACACTTACATGTAGAGATCAATCGAGTATTGTAAAGTGCACTCGATTCGCCTGTCATTTTGCAAAGGCGTTGAATATTACTTAGAGGTTTCAAAAGGGTATTACATTAATATTTTAAGAGAGGGTCTGCTTTAACTTAGCATGATTCGGCAGTTCATTTTAAAATTTGACGCATATTTCCTTTCTGTGAACGTCATTTCTCAATTCTACGTACATTATCTCGTTTGCTTTATACACCTATTGAATCTTAAACTTTATTTCGATGCACGAAAATTTAGCATAATTACATAAAGAAAATGTCGGTGGAGAAGTTTGAAATTGATAGCAATTGTAGTCTATGGCAGCTTTCGTAGTTTTCACGGGAAATGATTATTCCCTTGGTATGTATCACGTATTTTCTTAGAACTCTAATTATAGTTTTTTAATTGAAACCTTTAAAATTCCCGTTGGATGGAAGAAAAACTTCATATGGAAAAGTTCGATTATTCCTTTGAGACTTACTGACATTGTGACACCCCCTTGTCTACATTGAGGGAGATGAATAACGAAGACCTACTCTTTGTTTGACCAATGTTAACTGTGTATGCTATATGTTCTGCTCGAAAAATTATAGAAATGACGCAGTTTTAATTGAACAATATACAAAAATGGTTACGTGTTCCTCTTTTTACTGTATGTAGGATCCAATGAATACCTGTGTATTTTGTCAATTTATTTTAAGTCATGTTACTTCATTTATGCAATCTGAGACTGTTTTACCACAACCATTATAACGGCTTCACCTTTTGCAATGTCCTTCTAAATGTATAAGTTGGAATCATTCACCCGACTTGCACTCGAAAGATGATATCCAATATTGAATATTTAAGACTATTGAAATGATAACATCTAATTATATTGATATTGCATGTGTAATTATTTCAGAAGACGTCAAAGTTTACATGTTTCCTTGCCCCTCCCCAATACTTTTCTCTCGTATATATGCAGTTCTATGGGGACGACCATTTGACCATTTGAATTTCAGGGGAGGGCTTGGTCGATTTTGCCCAGAAAATTAATTTATTTTCATGAAAATCCCGAACAAATTACTTATTTTCACCAATGTCACCTCAGATTATGTATTTCCATTTGCAACAAAAAAGAAGAATTATTCCTCAAATCTTAAATGAAATTATTTATTTTCATGAGAAGTACGATTAGAATATTTATTTTCACTTGCAACATGATTAAATTATTTATTTACAAAATCGCTCAAGCACCCCCCCCCCCACTTGAAAATAAAATGGTCGTCCCCTAAATCTAGGCGTAGGAGTTTTAGCCTGTGTCATAAGCAATTTTTAGTCTCCAAATTCCTCCGATGACAGAGAGCAAGGGGTCACTGTCAGATTTAGCAATCAATACCTTCTTATAGCTACATTTAGTGCACATTCGGCATGATCTGTTCCAGACCCTTTGCGTATTCGGATCATACGCAAATTGTAGGACCATACGAGTATTTTTCGACATGTCTATAGTTTCAGAAAGGAAGGAAACATTTCTTGTAAATTATTTTTATGTCTGTTGAAATCTGTAGCGTTTGACAAAGTACGTTTTGGCAGTGAGTAAAAGATTTAAAAACAATTTATAAGATATGGATAACCACAGACAAAACCCTTTCCAATGCATTGAAATACATATGTATTTCAATCCGTTGTTTTTGTCCCGAGTGCCCCTCCCAACTTTCAAATAATCTGTTACAAAGTAGCAACCTCCATTTACAATGTAATGTATTAACACTTATTAGTATTACGCACAGATACGCATTGGAATTCTGAAATTTCAAAGGCGTTTTAAGGTATCGCGCTTTTAAAAAATCGACCGTTCTCAGAAAGCACATGTCTTAATTTACACAGATCACGCTAAGACACCTTCTAGTCCCTCTTATACATAGACTTCACCTATTGATTATTTTGCATGACCCTTCATGATTGATCAGTTTCATTTATACATGTACATACGTAAAGTAGATACGTCTCTTTCGTATATCAACATCCGGTACAAGATTTCTGATATTTCACTTTTTAATATGCTAACTTGCATGATTATATGTTCAAATTTTATTTTAGTATATCTCTTTAAACTTTATAGTGTTTATTTCCACGATATTTATCAAGTTTTGTCTGTCTATTTCATATTTTATGTATTGATTAATGAACTGCTCCCGTAATGTATATTTGGTTCGTTCGTACAGTTCGTCAGTAATCCGGTTACCTCTATTTTGATATATCACTTTTGCATTATAAACATGTCAAATGTAAATAAATGTTTATTCGTAAACGATACATATGGTGACTTCAAGATGAAAAACAGCAAAGAAAGTATTGCTAATTTGATTTGTTTGACCATGTATTTGCAGAGACTTAGTTTCATGTGAATTTACTCCATATCATATCGTTACTTATATGCATGATCAAAGCAATCCAGCCTAGTGCAATAGTTAAATTTGTAAAAAACTACAAATTAATTGCACAACGTATCTCATAATACGTATCATTATGAATTCGAATATTTAAGCTTACCAGGTCTTGTAAAATCTGCTTTGGAACAATTTTCCAAAAAAGCTTTAGCATTACCGTCCCACAAGCAAAAGTACTTTGATGGATCTGGACACAGAAGATTTGCTCTTGTTGACCAATGTGATGGGTCAGGACATGACAGGTTATAGGCGAATGAAATACCTATATACTGATAAAAAACAATTATCAGTCTATTTAGAATACATTTACTTTACAGTCCTTATCATAATATATCAGATCTTCACAGTGCTTTTGTTTCACAAATTAAACAGGCATTTTGGGGAAATTTATAACGGACTTACATTCATCGACTTGAAAACCTTACATTCTTTCGGTATTGTGAGGTGCGTCAAGTTTACAGCAAATCACACAAACCAAGTACTCCTTCGGTTTTTATTGACGTATACTTGCCCTGTACTTGTTCATATGTCTATCTTTATTTATAATGTTGTTGAAGCTTTATTGCTCTATATTAAAATAATAGCAGTACATTATTGAAACCAAATTTACAGTAAGTTCGGTATTTATCTATTTGAATGTCCGATGACGTCAGTCGTAGATTCTACTGTCAAAATCATTTAAACGAATATTTTGAAGTCAAATAATGTACTGTTATTTTAATTCTAATGAAACAAAACAATTTCGTGTGCTATTTTCAATTTTCGTACTTGTGAGTGGATAAGTGATCAGACTTGACAAGGAATCATCTACTTTGTCTGAAGCATGAAGAGTGTTTAATTGGCATCCAGTTTTAAACAAGCAAATAGTATGTAAATGTTGCATTAGACTAGATTTTTTTATCGTTGCAATTATTTTTTCTACTATAAAACTGGTTATATGTTCGCCGACGTATTTGATACATATTACAATACTTATTATGATGATCCAGCTTGTGTCGTTTGGTCTGATCATGTAAGGTTATGATATTTGATGAATTAGAACAACAAATTAAAAACTGTCAAAGTCCTGTACATTTAGTTTACATCTTAAACATGATTTTCTTTCGTAGAACATATATCCTTACATAGTTGTTTGAATCTGTTCGTTTAGTGCCTTTTATTCTGGAGATCAAGATTTTTTATATCTATTTGTTATTGTTTTGCCATGCTGTTTCTATTAATATTACATCTAATTTGTGGGGTTCTTGTATATTTATTTTGAATTTTCCCCTTTTCTGTCTTTTTGGTTCGGTAATTGTCTGCCTAGGAATGTTGTTTTGACTAAGAATGCCTCTGTAATGATTTATTTTTGCACTCATTTGTATGGCCTCTCCGGTGCCATAATTTTGTATTAATGTAATGTTTTGCAATGTACCAATCCTGTCTATTTATTTTGTCCCTCTGGTGACATATACCTATTTGTTATGTCTCCAAGTGACACTTTTTGTATCTTTTACAATTTTTCCTAGTACCACTGTACATGAGTTTTTTTCGCTTAATGCGAAATTGCAAAACGCGATTAAGCTTTGTAACAGTAAACGATAAGAAATCGCAAATATATCAATTCGCCAAACAGTCAAACAGTTTTAAAAGAAATAGTGAAAATCATAACTTGTAGTTATTTGTTACCACTGGGTGGATACCACTGCTGGATGACTGTAAGGCCCCGAGGGTATTCATAAGCCCAGTAGTCAGTACTTCGGGGCTGACCTGAAAACCGATTTTATTTGGAACCTTACAATGTCTAAATTTCTGTTCATGTTGTTGAAAAATAAGGAGTATCTCCCTCATGCAAAAATCTGTCCTCAGCTGATTTGCGCTTTATATTTAAATCATATTGGTTATTTGTTCTCTATCAGTTTTTAAACATCTTTGATTTTATGGTCTTTCAGACATTTAGATTTTATCTGCACTGAAGAGACATAAGTTTTCGAAATGCGCATATGCAGAAATTAAATTCACAGTAACTTCGGTATTTAGTTATTGTACGATATTTGCTTTGGGTCACTCTTTTGTAATATCAGTCTTGTACCATACTTTAATCGTATTCATTTCAATGTCCTTCTTGTACCATTACGTTGGATATTCTGTTCTGTGTTTGCACAGCAATATTATAGAATAATAAAACGCTGTATGTTTTGTTCTTTGCGGAATACTCGATTTTGATAATGAAAACAAATATAACAAAAGTCGAAAGAAATAACATACCGAGAAACATAAGGAAACCAAAGTCTTCATTTCTTCATTAAGCGTCTGTTTACATGCTGCAATACATTAATACCTACAAAATGTAAATTAAATGTAGACATGTTTGTCATTTGTTTAAGAATCAGCATATTATAGTCTCCATATTTTGTAGGATATTTTCCATTTGCATTGCGTCCGAGCCGGCTTTAATGTGCAGTTGGAAATCCATAACGAATATATATATATATATATATAAAGCTGATAGAAGACAAATTATTAAATAAAATCTTAATAAAAAAGCCAATTCAGCCAAGGACAGGGCTATGCACGAGGGAGATACTCCTTAGTCTTACACAGAATTTTCTGAAAGACGGATTAAAGGTCCCATTCATTATGTCGCCCCAGACGTAGTTGTTTGTCCGTTTCTCTTTTATTATTCTTTCTTTCTTTCTTTCTTCCAATGGTTTTTGTTCGGCTTCGTTCTCAGAGATGCCTGGACAAAATTCCTTCAGTAGTTGTATCACCTTATGAAGTTGTACCTCCACAAAAAAAAAAAAATCAAAATTGGCTGCCATTTTCAAGATAGCTGCCAAGTTACGTCGGTGTTTTGAAATTGTCCGATTTCCAAAAAAATCATAAATCTCAAACATGCCTAGACAGAATTAATTCTTACTTGGCAAAAAAGTTGAATCACCATTAGAAGATGGGTATGCAACAAAAAAATTTTCACAATGGCCGACATTTCCAAGATGGCCACCAAAATACCTCAAAATTTCAACTTCGACCAATTTCAACGAAAATTGATTTCTAGGTAGATTTTGAAGCTGCGAGCAAGATGGAGGTGTAGAATTTGCTGCCAGGGGCGACATCAGCTATTGCTTGTAATTGCAAATCTAGTTTCTTCTGCGTTTCAATTTTAATCAGTGGTAATATCATTTATGAAGAATCTGTGCAATATTTTGAATACCTCTTCAGTTAACTTTATGTTGTATGTTTGCATAAAGAAGTTTCTGAAATGTGTTATTGCAGCGGTCAAGGAAATGGCAAAACTTTTATTGTAATGAAGTCAAGATTAACACCCCAAGCTTACACATTGTTGTTAAATTCCTCGATGACAAATGTCTTAATTGTAGATATATCAGACGTGAAACATGACAAATGTATACAATGTTGTCTTTTTACGACGGCGAGTCAGGGAAAGGTAGACATCTTGGGGTGTAAATCATAATTCAGGTAAACTGAAAGTTTTGCCACTTGCTTGACCGCAGCAATATACGGACTTAATCAAATAAGTCACACCCTCTGCAGATTTTCTAGTATTTGGCTTTGCAAAATACGGCGATACTCGAATCATTAACGTTTTCTCGTTTTTTTATGTAACCGTTGTCGCTTCAATGCCGATGATGCTGTAAATAGTATTGTTTTATGCATCTGCAAAGTTTTGGAGTTTGTCGATGTATCTGTTGTGCTGGTTACAAGTAAAATATCTATGAAGTTTTTACAGTCTTGATAACATGTTCAGAAACTGCATGCTTTCACATTATTTTGAGTAAAAACAGTTTTTTGCTAAATACGGACTGTAAATTCTCGGAGATCCTGACTTTTGTCCTACTGGTGCATAAATAATCTAGTTTTAAAAGTTTATACTGTGAAAGTCTTTCCATTTAAGAATTCTCTTGCAAGTTTACAATTACTTGAGATGCACACCACGCATACGTTTACTAGAAACTGTACACTTCTGTTTTAGATCTGAAGAAGTGTAATCATCAACGAATTTTTTTCACAATTATCCTAAATCTGTCTGGTAGCTGTCTTTTCAAAATTGATTTTACTAATTAAAGACATATCCTATTATTAAAACTCCCGATTATATCTTTCTGATATCCCAGCTGCTCTTGAATATGAATCTTAAAGTTAAACTGAAAAGTAAGGAGTTATTCGTCATGTTTATCAACCCGCTTTAAAAGTATCGCTAATATTTTCTTTTGGCCTATATTTGTACTATATTTTTAAACCGATGACAGTAGAATACCGAAGGAACAAGGGAATCGAAGACTACAAAAATCAAAATCCGAAGACATGCCAAAAACGGCAACAGAGAAAAACAAAGACAAAACAAGGACGTGAGACACTAAATGAACTAAAGTTTTTGCGTACACGGCACAATTTTGAAATTTTTGTATTTGTTGTCTGGTATTCAGAATACTACAAAATCCCAGATGGCAAAAAATAATATTGACATATGATAATTTGAAAATATTTTCCCAGAACGATATCAGTAAAATATCGAAAGAACAAAGAACAAGAATACAAAAATTAAAGTCCGGAGACGAGGTAATGGCAAGAACAAAAGAAGACGGAAGACCAAAAGACGCTACACAACCATAAAACACAAACACTACAAATACAACAATAAAAAGTAAAACACTAACAGTGTGAACTCTAAAAAAGAGTGACATTTAGTAATTACGGATTAAAAAAAAAGGCGGCCCCGAATCGAAGAAAAGGAAATTCGTTTAAATAAAAAAAAACTGTAAACCGAGAGTGGCGGGAATGAAATGGTCGTTTTGCTTCATACCGACAGCAATATACTTATAGTGATAATTATCTAATGAAAATGTTGGAAGTGTTTTTCTTTCTTTTTGCAGAATTAATTTTAATTCTTTTTTGTTGCTTTAATTGATTTCTGCATGCGTTGTTTATGTGGAATTTATAAAAATTGTGTAATACAGAAAAGGGTATGTGATCTAATTGCAGTGGGTTATAGCTGTATTATGATTTTTACACAAGTTTGAAGTTTTCTTTTAGATTTTTATCGTCTTTTAGTGATATTAGAACACATGACAAGCTATATAATGAAGTTATTACATTTGAATATGCCTTTTAAATTATGTACCTTTAAAAAGTGTCCGTCACGTTAATCAATCTAACCGGCAACTAAATTACGGGAATTTTACGGCGTCATAGAAGAATTATAATATCTAATATACAGTTTTGTGGAAATTTTGTGACGTCATAAGGGAATAACAAGAGAGTAAAGTTCAAAAGTAAAATGCACAGTAAGAAACAAAAGAAACAGTTAAAGGTCTTGATTATAAATCCGATACAAATGTCATATTTGGAGTAAATTCATTGGTTAAATCTAACTGAACAGAAAATGGGAAAAACGTGTTTTCAAAAAAGTCTTTTCAATTTTTTCACATAAGTTCTATTTAAATCATCAAAAGAACTTTAAATATATATACGTTAGCTTTGGTGACTGCATTCATTCAATAGAGATATTTAAATTATGTGTAACTTTATACTATAAAACTGCGTAAACAATGGTTAAATAACTACAATGTAAACAAATTGTATCACACAAATAAAGAATTTATGTACATGTATATATCACAGATGATCTGCACGATCTTATCGTGTACTTTTTTAAAACACTATGTTAAACGAGGAGGTATTAGCCATATTTTTATAAAGCCTAGATAGCCTAGTGGTCTAGCGCACTGGACGAAGTGCATGCAATTTTGCCATAGATGACACGATAACGATGGTTCGAGTCCCAGAGAGAGAATGCCAACAACTTTGTTCATACCAATGATACAAATTTGCAGATCTTGCAATGTTGGACTGATCTTCAGACGTTCATATATATAACTTAAACAAAAATACCACTTCAACAATCGACATATTGAAGGAATATCAAAGGACCATTGCAGTATTTCTAAAAAAATATAAAATATAACCGAACGACTCATCGACATTTCTGAATAAGCCAAATTAGATTTGGTAGGCAAACTCGTACCAATAGCTGGAAGTACTGTCGATGGGAGTCCTCGTGGGTTATTTCGATAAATTATAAGGTAATGAAATTACTCCGGTGTATAGAATTTTGTAAAATAAATATTATGCGTGTTTGTTTGAGTTGTTTTTTATTTTGTCTATTTTATTGGTTCTTTTCTTTTCTTGTTGTTTGTTTTGTTTTGCAAATAGACAGTTACTTACCTGATTTTCCGCTTCCTTCTCCGGGTGAATGTAAATATTCTGGATATTATTCATAATTCGTGTGTTCTTTTAAATCAACTGAAGTTAGATATTTGAACTGAAGACGTATGTTTGTTTTTTTAAATTAAGGAAGGAATATAAAAATAAGAAAATATAAATAGCCGTACAAGTGGTTGCGTGCAAACGTAAAATCGCGTCATGTTTACTTGGAAAGCACTCGGTTAACTTGTACAATTCTACAAAATATGGTATATGGACACAGCTCTAAGTTTACTCAGAACGGTTCTTAAAGTAGATTTTAAAAAAAAAATTCCACGTGGATGCTGCGTGTTCTTTAAGTTGGTATTTTAAAACATAGAACAGTTTTAAGTA
The DNA here is from genome assembly GCA_002080025.1 of Modiolus philippinarum. Taxonomy (NCBI): domain Eukaryota; kingdom Metazoa; phylum Mollusca; class Bivalvia; order Mytilida; family Modiolidae; genus Modiolus; species Modiolus philippinarum. Next base: position 179,672 of record MJUU01001682.1, read on the forward strand.
CTGGTCTTAAAGCGGTCAAACTTAGAATAGAGAGATTATACATGTAGATAGGTCATGGAAAGGGTTTTTTTTTTGTGAAGATAGCACGTGATTTTTGCCAGCCAAGATATTTCATCAAATACAAAAATTGCCTTTAAGTCAAATTACATGAAGTAAATTATTGTGAAGAAAATATATACAGAAAATTTCCCTTTTGTTATATTTTTGTCAAAATATAGAGTTTCATTATCTTAATCATGGATGTCATATCGAAAATAGAAAAAAAAAACATGTAGTCCATGGACTAGAATAACCCCCGTGAACCCCCCCACTTATGATCCCCACCCATATTTTTCAGTCCTTCTATATACCCTCTTCAAAATTAAACATGTTAACATGAGCATTACCTGCACGCAATATTGGAACAGGCCCCCTTTTTAGACCCACCCAACGAAATTTTGGAAAATTTCATTTTGGATCAAAGTTTTTCTTTTAATTGATTTTAATTGTTGATTGGTGCCTCTCAGTTATGAAAAAATGGCATAGAATGATAGCCTATGGTATAAGTTTTACAAAAATTCCACATAAGTACTATTTCTATACCCAATACGTTATAAAAATTGAAAAATCTTACCCCTACCCCTTCGAAATGTTGACATAAATTTTAAGATTTTTCTCGAAATCGTGTAAGTTCAACGGTCCTTAGAAACCAGTATGTTTTTCATTTCATAAATCTTGGAATTGTTTTTAGTCTTTTAATGCCCTTTCTTATAAATTAAGCATGTTAACATAATGTAAATATGTTTTGAATGACCAAAACTATCACTTTTAAATAGACAAATAAAACACATCTTTGAATATTTTCGTTTTCGACAACGTTTTGTCCCTTTTTTGTCTCATCTTATCTATGAGTGATTCAAATTCATGAAAAGATGGAACAAAATGGAAGTACAACGGCAGTAGAATACCGAAGGAACAAAGGGGTGAAATTCACAAAAATCGAAGTCCAAAGACAGGGCAAAAACGAGAACACAGAAAACAATGACATTAGACACAAAAACAATGACGTCAGACAGACACAAAGCACAGAACCAGAAACCACAACATTCAGAACAAAGGCACCCACAGTGTGAACTCCAGTGAAACTGAGAGTGACATCAGGTGCTCCGGAAGGGTAAGCATGTCCTGCTCTGTTAACAGCACCCGTCACACTGTGGGTGATTCAATCCGGGAAAATGTCAAAGTCGGTAGTCAAATACGGGAAGACGTGAATCTAGCTGAAAATGTCTACTTTCATTTGGGATACTGACACGTCATATCTTTCAATGATGCTATGGTGATGGCTATAAAATTTCTTGAGGGATGAAATTAACAAAGGTTGAACAAATCCCTGACTAAGCAGCTTTTGGGACAGTGTTTTTGCTCTGTTCAAAAAATCACTGTACAAACTACAAGTTCGACAGTAACGAATCAACTGTGAAATGAACACTCCATAGGCTGGAGAGGTAGGTAATATTGCTGCTAAGAAAGGGAAAGTTCACAATGGGGAAATTAAAATCATCACGCTTGTCATATAGCTTAGATTTCAAACGTCCATCTTCGTCAATATACAATAAAAGATCTACATGTAGGTACGAAGTTGAAGTAGGTGTTTCAGTTGTTTCTTTAATTTCAAGCTCATTTGGATATATCAGATATAAATAATCCTTAGATTTAGGATTATTAAGTGAAAGCACATCGTCTATGTAGCGAAAGCTGAAATTTAAGGACTGGGCTAAATGTCTTTGTTTTCTTTGAATAAACCCTTGTAAAAACTTGTGAAAAGGTCAGCTAAAAGGAATCCCTATTGTCTGTTGGAAAACACGACCGCCAAATTCGACAAAAATAGTGTCGATAAAAAATTCTAACATTTTGATTACGTCAGTCTCGGTGTACTTCTTATTTGAATCGGTGTGGTTCTTAACAAAATATGTCTTGTCTTTCCCTATAACTAAATAGGTGTATCTGCGTTCTCCAATTTTTGTGCAGAAACATTGATGTATTTAATCTGCAATTACTGTTTTCAGTTTATTGTGTGGCAGTGTTGTATAAAGTGTAGAAAAGTCAAAAGTTTGAATACTATGGCAATGGGTAAGACTGGTTGAGGAAAGCTGTTCAAGGAGATCTTTTGAATTTTTAAGAATCCACATTTGATTCACACCGCTTGTGGAGTAAGCTTTATTACAGTAATTTGTTCAGGCCGTCTCTGACTGCGGTCAACAAAGTAGTGAGGAGCTGTGAAAGAGGTTTAGTGGTGCATCTGGAAGACCCGGCAATGAATCTCTGTTTGTATGGATTCTTATGAAGTTTAGGTACCCAGTAGATGTAAGGGAGTTGATTGTTTTCATCATTAGCTTTTATGCCAAATGATGATAACACTGAAGTGTGATATTTTTACAATCTTATCCCTCGATATTGTATTAGGGGTATAAGTAGGGTTTCCAGATGAACTGTCGATGCTCATCTCCTTCACAAAACAGTCGAGATAGTGTTTCTTACACACAAACAGTATGTTGTTAGAAGCTTTGTCTGCAGGGACAATGACGTAATTTTTATGGAGGTTGGAAAGAGTTCTTTCTACAAATACTGGGATTTCTGGATTTCATAGCTGTTTTTAGGCGCCGGATGCGATTTACAATTAATGACTTTATGGACCTAATCCAGTCGGGCAATGTCTCGACGTCCTCTTTCCCTTTCTTTGCCCACTTCCTAGCATAGTCTTCAACTGCATCCATCAAAATCTTGAAGTTGTACTTCCAGTTGATGTGCTGGGGCTCACGAAATTTGGGACCTTTTGAGAACATATCTCGTATACGTAGTTTGAGGTTGTCTACGATATCTAGGTGACCAGTTATAACGTGTCCAGCCGGACTATAATTGAATGGGGAAGAGGAGCAGGCACAATCAGGTGGTTTTGCTTTAAAGTCATCAATTTGGAAGTCACGCAGTACCCGTTTGTAATTGAAAATGGAAGTTTATAATACATAATGTCTTCTTCTGTACATAATGTCTTCTTTGCAACTGGTACAAATTATGGCAGTTTTGAAGTATTATAAACTTCCTACATCCATAAAACTTACCCCTACCCCAACAAATTTACTCTAAAATTGTCAATTTTTTGTCTACGTTCGCCTAAAAAGTACCAGAACACGCAAATTGTGTCTTGTGTATGACAAGGTTGCATGAATAATATTGAGATTTTGTATTTTAACTGCCATTTGTTGACTTAAACTCGACATCTTGCCGGAAATTTCACTGTTAAATCGTTATACATTCAAAATCTGGAGGATATATCTGCAGATATGCTAATTTATTGTTCTTAGGGATATATAAGTTGTCTAAAAAAATTGCTTAAAAAACAAGGAGTGTTTAATGTGTTTCTGAATACCGAAAATCTTACCCCTACCCCAACAAATTTTCCCTAAAATTCTCAATATTTTCTCAAGTTCGCATAAAAATAACCAGAACACACAAACTGTGTGTTGTATATGACAAAGTTGCACGAATTACTTTATGATTTGCTATCTAAACAGCCATTTGTCGACCTTAACTCAATATTTATCCCATAATTAATGAAAAATGGGAATTTTCAACATTTCAGATTTATCCAAAGTCCACTGTTAAATCTTTAAATATGTCAAATCCGGAGGATATATCTGCACATTTGCCATCTAATTGATCTAAGCGATTCATTAGTTGTCTTAAAACATTGTTTAGAAAAATAAGGAGTGCTTAATGTGACTCTGAATACCGAAAATATTACCCCTACCCCAACAAATTTTCCCTAAAAATTGTCAATTTTTTGTCTATGTTCGCATAGAATTAAATCAAACACGCAAAATGTGTGTTCAATATGACAATATTGCATGAATTGCATCACGATTTGATATTTTAACAGCCATTTGTTGACTTAAACTCAACATTGTACCCAAAATAAAGGAAAAATGGGAATTTTCAACATTTCAGATTTGGTCGAAGTTCACTGTTAACTCGTTATATATGACAAGTCTGGAGATTATATCTACAGATATGAAAATTAATTGTTCTAAGGGATATATAATTTGTCTGGAAACAGTGTTAAAAAAATCAAGGAACGTTTAATGTGACTCTGAATACCGAAAATCTTAGCCCTACATCCACAAATTTTCCCTAAAATGTTTAATTTTATGTCTTTGTTCGCATAAAAATAACCAGAACACGAATGATGTGTGCTATATATGACAATGCTGCATCAATTACATCATGATTTTGTATTTTAACAGCTAATTGTTTGCTTAAACTCAATATTTTGCCCAAAATTGATGAAAAATGGGGATTTTCTGTATTTCAAATTTGTCCAACGTTTACTTTTTAGTCGTAATATATGTCAAATCTGGAGGATATGTCGGCAGATATGCCATGTAATTGTTCTGTGCGATACATTAGTTGTCTTAAAACATTGTTTAGAAAAGCAAAGAGTGTTTAATGTGACTCTAAATGCCTAAAATCTTACCCCTACCCCAACAAATTCACCCTAAAATAATCATTTTTTTGTCTATATTCGCATCAAAATAACCAAAACCCGCAAAGTTTGCATTGGATATAAAAATGTTGCATCAATCGTATCATGATTAGTCATTTTAAGTCCCACTTTTCAGATTAAACTCAATATTTGGTACAAAATTGATGAAAAATCGGAATTTTGAGCATTTCAGATTTGTCCAAAATTCACTTTTAAATAGTTATATGTGGCAAATCTGGAGGATTTATCTGCAGGTATACCAATTCATCGTTCTTGGTGATATATAAGTTATCTTAAAACAATGTGTAGAAAAACCAGGGGTGTTCAATGTAACTCTAAATACCGAAAATTGTACCCCTACCCCCAGAAAATGATGCTAAAACAATGCAAAAATATGTCTGTCTGTACATATATATGAAAAAACATACTTATATTTTTACTTTCTTTTAAAAAATGTATTTGATATATCGTAATATGCTATTTTAAGCAGAAAATATTGGTAAAATTGAATATTTTGGGCGATTTTCGTCAAAAATGGGAATTTTCAGGATTTCGGAATGTTACAAAATTCAAAGTGTAATTGTTGTATAACTGCCCATAAACCACGCGCATGATCTGATTTGTTATATATTATTGGACCTTTATATACAATGTTCAGGCTTTTCAAGCTGGTTAAAATGAAATAAATTGTTGAAATTTATTTTTTGGGGGGGGTAATATGTTTGCAATTTATGAGTGTTTAGTTAGTCTAAAATGTTCAAAAGCATACTTTCTAATAGCTAAGATATAGTGAAACAATATTCTATCAACATTTTTTACGTTAGATACAAAATTCGTGAAGTTTTTACATCGCTAAGTCCAATAAGCAATAATTCTGAAAAACGGAAAATTCCCATTTTTCATAAAATTTCGAGCAGAAGGGCAAAAAAAAAGACCCCTTAAAAAGTTTGAATCTACTTAAATGGGCTTCTGCATGTCTGCTTTAGTGAAATGCACACAATAATTTGCATTAGACATTATCTTTTCATCATTAGAGCCTGAATATTTAAAATTTTCTCTTAATTTTAAGGGGGAGGGTTGCTTATTTTGGCATTTCTGATCCCACAATAAGGCTGACTCTAAATTTTTTTTACGTAATTTGTTGCTTATATATCATAAATCATTATTGCATTGGCAATTATTATTATATATATATTCAAATTTATACGATCAAGAAGTAAGAAAGACGAAATTGTGAAAATATCTAAAATTCCGAAAATTTCGATTTTTCAAAAATTTTATACCGAAAATCAAAATTTTAAGGACTTTAATGGTCTTATTTTTCAACATTGTATCACAACTGATAAATAAGGCATAAAAACTAGATCAAACGATGAGATTTATTTATCTGAAAGGAATTGAAAGCTTAAAAATCGTCATTTTCGCTATTTTTGGCAGGGGGAGGGGTATATTTTTTGCATCCCCAGATCACAAAAATAGCGTGCGTAACGTGCCCAAACTTTTGTTCATTGTAAAGTATATTGAATAAGCTTCAATTTGATACCAAATTTCGATACATCTAACCTATCTACATAAAAATTAGGGAGCTTGAAAGATGAAATTAAGAATAAAGCTAAAATACAAGAATTTTGTGTGGTGTACTATAAAAGTGGCCCTATACTGTCTATGCGTGCAGGTTTTATTCGTGTTAACATGTTTTACTTCAAAAAGGGGGTATAAAAGGACTGAAAAAAATCGGTCTGGATCATAAGTGGGGGGGGGGGGGGGGGGGG
>MJUU01001682.1:193954-225440 GCA_002080025.1 Modiolus philippinarum
TTGTTTTTCTTAACAATGTTTTCAGACAACTAATGTATCGCTTAGAACAATTAATTGGCATATCTGCAGATATATCATCCACATTTGCCATATATAACGGGTTAACAGTGAATTTTGGCCAAATCTAAAATGTTGAAAAATCCTTTTTTCATCAATTTCGGGCACAATATTAAGTTTAAGTCAACACATGGCTGTTAAATTACCAAATAGTGATGTAATTCATGCAAAATTGTCATATTCACACACATTTTGCGTGTTTGAAATAATTTGTTGCGAACATAGACAAAAAATTTACAATTTTAAGGAAAATTTGTTGGGGTAGGGGTAAGATTTTCGGTATTTTGAATCACATCAAACACTTCTTGTTTTTCTTAACAATGTTTTCAGACAACTAATGTATCGCTTAGAACAATTAATTGGCATATCTGCAGATATATCCTCCAGCTTTGGCATATATAACGATTTAACAGTGAAATTTGAGCAAATCTGAAATGTTGAAAATTCCCATTTTTCATCAATTTTGGCAAAATACTGAGTTTAAGTCAACAAATGGCTGTTAAAATACAAAATCATGGTATAATTTATGAAACATTGTCATATACAACACACATTTTGCGTGTTCTGGTTAATTTTATGCTAACATAGACAAAAAATTGACAATTTTACAGTAAATTTGTTGGGGTAGGGGTAAGTTTTATTGATGTATGATGTTTATATTACATAAGAATGGCCATTATTTGTAATAGTTGTAAAGTCCATATAATAAGCTTTCATTTGATACCTACTTTAAATGATATTTGTTTACTAAAAAGTAATATTGGGCAAAAGAATATAAAAACTTAGTCAAAATCGGAAATATTCAAAGATTCATTATTTTGTCTATTTGAAAATAAAACTTTGGTCATTAAGAATATGTAAACATTATGTTTACATGTTTTATTATCAAGAAAACAGATTGAAAAACTAAAAACAATGTTCAGAATTGGGAAACGAGATGCACTTCGGGTTCTTTAGACCATATAACTTACGCAATTTCAATGAAAATTTCTAAATTTTCCTCAATATTTCATAGGGGTAGGGGTACGTTTAATGGCGCTATGGAAGGTATTTGGCATAAAAATTGTAAACATTTGGGTTCTTGGTAAAGCTTATACAATAAGCAATAATTTGATGCATCGTTTTTATAACTAGGAAGCATTTGGTCAACATTTTAAAGCAACTGAAAAAAAACTTGAACGAAAAACGGAATTTTCCTAAAGTTCGGTAGGTGGGTCTAAAAATGGGCCCTATTCCACAAGTGCGTGCAGGTTATGCTCGTGTTAACATGCTTTATTTTGAAGAGGGTATGTATGCGGACTTAAAAAAATGACTGGGGTTGGGAAGTGGAGGGGGGGTGCACGGGGGTTATTCCAGCCCATGGACTATAGCCGACTAGTTGCAAAAACGAGGCATATGCTTGCAATTATGACAGAGGTGATATTTAAATATTTACTATTTTGTTATGTCTTGTTGAAATAATATCTACACTTTTACTGCTTTTTTAATCTATTGCATATCAAATGCAATATAATGTTTGCTCAACATATTATATATATTGACTTACCTTTTTAGAATCTATGAATAAAACGCAAATAAATTTATAGCCCATAATCAAAATTATATCTAAAATTGGAAGTATTAAACCACCTGGCTTCTCAAGGATAAATTCATACAGTAGTTAATTTATGTGTCTACTACTTCTTTGTATTAACATGTATACGTTCGTTCATGCTCTACTACCTTCAAAAATGTGACCAAATATCTTTTTAACTTCATCGGAATTGACATAAATTAAACCATAAAAATGTTCTTATATCTTTTTGATATTGAGTAAAAAAATTGTAAGATTTCTGGTAGAAAAAAATGTTTGATTCAAAAAATTTTAGATGGCAAATCCAACGGGCTCCTGCCATAGATCTATGTATATACAATGTATATGAAGTGTATAATTAAAGTGAAACGCACGTTAAATTGAATTTGTGTTGTCACACGATAGCAATACAGTTAAATATTGTAAATTTGGAAAATATGAGGGTGTAGTTTTTTCTATTTTCCTGGACAAATATTGCGCGGGGGAAATTTCGTGCCAAGCATTTCATATTCGACAATGTCACTGATTTAACATATTACACATTAAATAAAATCTTTTCTCCTGGGAGAATTTTTTGCAAATTTTTCTTTATCGCAAAATCAGCGAAAACTTCTTAGAGGGCAAATTTGCACGTATACAGTACAGAAAAATGATAGGTCATGACGACAAAATGTAAAGATTACAATGTCTCCTCCGTCATACTTGTACGCATTTGTCTCTTGTCGCACCATACTAATGGGTAATATTTCAGTATTAATACGACCCCAACATGTTTTTGCTTTGAAAAGGGGATGTAAGCGAACTTGAAATGTGGGTTGCGATCATTAGTAGGGGAGTGCTGGGTGGTTATTTCAGCCAATGGACTAAAAATATAGTAAAATATCTTCAGTCAATTTTGCGATCAAAGCATTTGTAATGTTCTGAATGCCTGGCAAAATGACAGGAACTTATAAAAAATTGTGCCGTTTAGTCCAAAGCTTGCATGTTTTTGTTTCCCTTTTTTACAATATATATTATAAAATACAACAATGTATTTCTTTACTACATACCTCGTAACATTAGAAATAAGTTCAGTTTCTTCCTAGAATTAAAAATAAGTTTCCAAGCAAGATTGACATACGGGTAAATGATAGCACTAAACAAACAATAGAGTTCGAAATAACAAAATACAGAAGTTACCGACGTGACAAACGAATTAGAGATCATTGCAACCTTTTTGGCTCAGGTTTCAACAAACAATAAAAGAATATGCAGGAAATGTACATGAGACATGCCCCTTACATCGGTTTAAGCGGATTTTTAATTGTTGTTCACTGTCACATCCATGTCACATTCAGAACTTGGTCGCAAGATCGTTAACAAACATACAATTAACTGGTAAATATATCTATTTGATGTTTCAGCTTCCCGTTCTATATGGTTTTCATATTTTTTATAAAAAAATGCTTTTGATATCTATTGGATCAACACTCTGTAATTCATTGGACTTCTAAGAAACAGAGGATACTACTGAATGAGAATAAAAAAAAAATACCAGAATTTCTAAACTAATGTACTTTGTCAGAGTTTATGGTCTTCCAAACGTTTAGATTTTATCTGCACTAAAGAGACATGAGTTGTCGAAATGCGGATATGCAGAAAATAAATTCTCAGTACCTTCGGTATTGAGTTATTTGTTACCACTGGGTCCATGCCTCTGCTGGTGGACTGTTCGTCCCCGAGGGCATTCACCAGCCCAGTAGTCAGTACTTCAGTGCTGACCCGAAAGCCAATTCTATTTGAAACCTTGCTATATCTAAATTTTTGTAAATTTTGTTGAAAACTAAGGAGTATCTTCCTCATGCAGAGCTCTGTCCTTAGCTGATTTTGGCTTAACATTTAGATCATATTGGCTGTTTGTTCTCTATCAGTTTTTGAACATCTTTGAGCTTATGGTCTTCTAAACGTTAAGATTTTATCTGCACTGAAGAGACTTGAGTTGTCGAAATGCGCATATGCAGAAAATAAGTTCTCAGTAATTTCGGTATTTAGTTATTTGTTAGTTAAGATATTAATAAATTCAAATCATCTAAATCTACAGAAAAACTCAAAAACAGATAACAAAATACCGAAGTTGCTGTAAATTAATTTTCCGCATATTGCAAATTCAACAACTTTTGTCTCTTCAGTAAAATTCATATCTAAACTGCGAAGACCATAAACTCAAAGATGTTAAAAACTGACGGAGAACAAATAACAAACTATGATCTCAATAGAAACAAAAAAACTCTGCATATGGCAATTTCGACAACTTACAGTAGGGTGCAGACATAACCTCTCTCCAAGTTAACTTGAACCAGTCATAAAAGCTCTTCTAAGTTAACTTAGGACCGATTTTAAGTTTACTTTGACCAGTCATAGAGCAGTCATAAAAGCTACTCTAGGTTAACTTTAGAACTGTTCTAGAGCCCTGACAGCTCTCACCTGTTCTGGTCATAGAATCCTGACTGCTTTGACCTGTTCTGGTTTAGAGCCCTGACTGCTCTGACCTGTTCTGGTCATAGAGCCCTGACCGCTCTAACCAGTCATAGAATCCTGACTGCTCTGACCTGTCATAGAGCCCTGACTGCTTTAATGTTACAGTAATGGAAACGTTCAACATTCCCAAATTAGCACTTGTCGTGTAAAGCGTGTGCGTGTATCGTGCAACGTTCTCCCTTCATTGCATGTATCGTGTAACGTGCGTTTACTATTTTCATTCAAAAGACCACATTTTATAGATATATTTGCCCGTTTTCTTTGCCTAGAAAAAATATTTATTTTCATGAAAATTTCGAACAAATAAATTATTTATTTCCACGACAAGTAGGTTTAAAATATTTATGTGTTAATTTTTCTAGGACCTGGGACTAATATAAGTCCGAGCTGGGAACAAGATTAAATTATTTATTTACAAAATCGCCCAATTCCCATCCCTGAAAATCAACTGGTCGTCCCCTTATTTCTGTTTTTTGAAAGATAATAAAGATCGATATTTACAACTGCAACTTTAAAAAATATTAACATATTGATATATAGAATATCACATGTTTTGGCCTATATACAATTCATGAAGAAAATCTACCTTTTTCTTGTATATTTTAGGTTAAATTACAGAAAGTTGAAGTATTGCGGCAATCGATATAATATCGAATGAAGAAAATCTGCCTTTTCTTATATATTTCATGTTAAGTTACAGAAGGTTGAAGTATAGGGCATCGATATAATATCAAATGCAGAAAATCTGCTTTTTCTTATTATTTTAGGTTAAATAACAGAAAGTTGAAGTATTGCTGGCATCGATATAATACCGAATGAAGAAAAACTGCTTTTTCTTATATATTTTAGGTTAAACTACAGAAAGTTGAAGTATTGCGGCCATCGATATAATATCGAATGAACAAAAATCTGCCTTTTCTTATATATTTCATGTTAAATTACAGAAAGTTGAAGTACTGCGGCCATCGATATAATATCGCTATAATATTGAAAGAAAAAAAAAAACGGCCTTTCCTTATATATTTCATGTTAAATTACAGTAAGTTGAAGTATTGTGGGCATCGATCTAATATCGAATGAAGAATATCTGCTTTTTCTTATATATTTTAGGTTAAATAACAGAAAGTTTAAGTATTGCGGGCATCAATATAATATCGGATGAAGAAAATCTGCCCTTTGTTATATATTTTAGGTTAAATTACAGAAAGTTGAAGTATTGCGGCCATCGATATTATATCGAGTGGAGAAAATCTGCCTTTTCTTATATATTTTAGGTTAAATAACAGAAAGTTAATGTATTGCGGGCATTGATATCATATCGAATAAGAAAATCTGCTTTTTCTCTTATATTTAAGGCTAAATTACAGAAAGTTGAAGTATTGTGGCCATCGATATAATATTGAATGAAGAAAATCTGCCTTTTCTTAAATATTTCATGTTAAATTACAGCAAGTTGAAGTATTAATTTTTGCGGGCATCGATATAATATCGAATGAAGAAAATCTGCTTTTTTATATATATTTTAGGATAAGTAACAGAAAGTTGAAGAATTGCGGGCATTGATATCATATCTAATAAGAAAATATGCTTTTTCTTTTATATATAGGTCAAATTACAGAAAGTTGGAGTATTGTGGCCATCTATATAATGTCGAATGAAGAAAATCTGCCTTTTCTTATATATTTCATGTTCAATTATAGCAAGTTGAATTATTGCAGGCATCGATATAATATCGAATGCAGAAAATCTGTTTTTTCTTACATATTTTAGGTTAAATAACAGAAAGTTGAAGTATTGCGGGCATTGATATCATATCATATGAAGAAAATCTGCCTTTTTTATATATTTTAGGTTAAATTACAGCAAGTTGAAGTATTACAATCGATATAATATCAAAAGAAGAAAATCTGCTTTTTCTGATATATTTTAGGTTAAATTACAGAAAATTGGGAGTATTGGGCCATCGATATAAGATCGAATGAAGAAAATCTCCTTTTTCTGATATATTTTAGAATAAATTACAGAATGTTGAAGTATTGCGGGCATCGATATAATATCCAATGAATAAAATCTGCTTTTTCTTATATATTTAAGGTTAAATTACAGAAAGTTGAAGTATTGCGGCCATCGATATTATATCGAATGGAGAAAATCTGCCTTTTCTGATATATTTTAGGTTAAATAACAGAAAGTTGAAGTATTGCGGGCATTGATATCATATCGAATAAGGAAATCTGCTTTTTCTTTTATATTTTAGGTTAAATTGCAGAAAGTTGAAGTATTGTGGCCATCGATATAATATCGAATGAAGAAAATCTGCCTTTTTTTAAATATATTTCATGTTGAATTACAGCAAGTTGAAGTATTAATTTTTGCGGGCATCGATATAATATCGAATGAAGAAAATCTGCTTTTTCTTATATATTTTAGGTTAAATACCAGAAAGTTGAAGTATTGCGGGCATTGATATCATATCAAATAAGAAAATCTGCTTTTTCTTTTATATATAGGTTAAATTACAGCAAGTTGAAGTATTGCAGGCATCGATGTAATATCGAATGCAGAAAATCTACTTTTTCTTATATATTTTAGGTTAAATAACAGAAAGTTGAAGTATTGCAGGCATAGATATAATATCATATGAAGAAAATCTGCCTTTTTAATATATTTTAGGTTAAATTACAGCAAGTTGAAGTATTGCAGGCATCGATATAATATCGAATGAAGAAAATCTGCTTTTTCTGGTATATTTTAATTTTATTTAATTGTGCGTTCGTTGTGTGAATCGTGTGCACGTGGTAGGGAATGTTTGACGTATCCATAGCTGTATTAAATTTTGAGCATTAATTCACAGTTCTTGTATTGTTTTAGAGCTATACGACTAATCAGAGCAGTCAGGATTCTATGACAGGTTAGAGCTGCGAGGGCTCTATGTCTGGTCAGAGCAGTCAGGGCTCTATGACAGGTCATAGCAGTCAGGATTCTATGACAGGTTAGAGCGGTCAGGGCTCTGTGACTGCATGGTCAGAGCAGTCAGGGCTCAATGACTGGTCAGAGCAGTCAGGATTATATGATTGCTCCAAGTTAACTTCAAGTTAACTTAGGACTGTTCTCATGACTGCTCCCCAAGTCAACTTGGACGAGAGGTTATGTCTGCACCCTACTGTTTGTCTCTTCAGTGCAGATAAAATTCGGAAGACCATAAACTCAAAGATGTTAAAAAACCCAAGTACTGACTATTCGGCTGGTGAATAACAGTCAACCAACAATGCCATCAACCCAGTGTAACAAAAAACAAAATAAATTGCTGGAAATTTTGTTTCTGCATGTTGTCATACAGTTTAATTTCCCATATATGAAAAAGAAAGGAAATGGGGTAAATGTCAAGGAGACAACATCATAGCATAGTCATTTAGATTATATTAGATATAAGAGTGTTACAGCTGTTTAAAATTCTGGAGTGACATTCAGAAATTAAAAAAGATAATAAATACTGAGAACAGTCTTGAAATTTATTGCCAGACAGTTAAACTACTCATATATAAACCAAATGTTTCTTTCATGCCAATCACATTTTCTGGTTCCGCCATCACACGTAATGCATTTAAAAAACTTAAAAACCAGTCCGATAGTGATTTTTTTTTTAAATTCATATTATTATGTGATGGATCATTTCTCTTTCAGATAGTATTATTTTTTTCAAATTAAAAAGTGGTCACAATTTACAATTTACTGCAACCTACAATGTCAACGTAGTTGCAATATCTGCACAATACATGTATCGGATCTTTCAATGATTAACTTTAATATTTATTTTCTTAAATGTTCGTCTACTTACAAATAACAAAATGCCGAAGTTTCTGTAATTTACTTTCTGTATATGGCCATTTCGACAATTGATATCTCTTTAGTACAGATAAAATCTAAATATATGGAAGACAATAAACTCAAAGATGTTTAAAACTGTTAGAGAAGAAATAAGCAAATATGATCTAAATGGATCAATGTGTTATAATTAGCATCATTTCTACTAATATTTTCCTTCTCATACTCGCGTTTAACCATCAGTACTTAACAACATAGGCGGAAACAATTTTAGTAATGTCTTAAATCAAGCAATATCAAAAACGAAAATTGCAAATTGTTTTCTTGTCTTGACCGTAAAATTATATTTAATAAAATAGAATTAAGGTGGTACTGGGGTTTAAAAACTGTCCCATAGAATTTCCAGATATCCTTATGAATTATACTTCTTTGTTGGAGTATACAAAATGTAAAATAAAAATTGGGGATCTCCTGCCATATAAAAAAGAAATCTGAAGTGTAAAAATCAGCTATTTTGGTTGAAATGATATGGAAAATTAGCGAATTTGAATAAAATTTTGATTTATTTTAGAATAACTTTTTAAAAAATATTGTAAATATATAGCCAATATAATTGTCTTCCATTTGGGCGTCACCGAGTTTATTTTTGAATAAATGGAGAAAAACTGATCTTTTCCTATTAATTCTATACAAATTATCTCCCTTTAATAGGACAGGGGTTTGCCGAAACATTCTGCATGGTTACCTAATAAAAGAGGCAAATTTTATCAAATTGAACTCTCATAAGACATTGAAAATAATTTTGCCATCATTCCCATTATGAATTCCAATTTTGTAAGATGCGCAAGTATGATGCGCAATTTTAAACTCCTGTACTTCCTTAAGTTTATTATAGGATTAAACACTTATTTTTAGGAAATTATCTATGTATAAACTCCGGCAACTCATTCACAAACTGAATAAATTCCGAAGGACTTTATGTAAAGTTTGTGAGTGAGCTGCCGGAGTTTATACACACATAACTTCCTAAAAAGCAGTGTTTAATCCTTTTAATTCCAACTTAGTTTGTTAAAAACTGCGTGATCCATGTATAAGACGTCTTTATTTGTTGCACTATATTTTCGCGGAGCAGATTCATGGGCAAACGGAAATATCGAAAAATATATCCGTTTGTTATTCATGACGTTGACAAATGAAAATGAACGTTACAATTACATTTGGAATTATTTAGATTTATTGAAACTTTAAACTTATTGATTTTATCAGAGCATTTATTTATGTCACCAGTATGAGTATGTACACAACAATATCAAGTTCCTGGAAAGTAGAAATATTAGTCAGTCACACAACAGAAACCAAATTTCAAAGACAGTTATAACAGATATGTGATAGGATAAAGGGATACATTTTTTATAGCCCAGATGAAGGTAAACCACTTGAAAATTCAACCTCAAAGTACACCCTCAAAGCAAATAAATATATTTATCCAGCTTTTAGTCTCTTTCATTCTTAAATCCTTTCAACTTAGTTTCCTGTTGACTCATTCGTTATATTAAGAGTATTTGTACGGTTCCGTTAGAGGACTAAGGAATAATGAATAAATTACAGTTAGAGGACTAAGGAATAATGAATAAATTACAGTTTTTTAACTGTAAATATCAATTAATATAATTTTGAAATTTCTTCACTGAAAGCAATCGTCCTATTTACCTTGAGTTAACCTAGAAGCATTCATCAGCGTACAGAAAAAATCATAAAAAAAATGAGTGTAGTATACCAATATTCCAAACAAAAAACAAAAAAAAAAATAAATAAAACACTAAGTGTAGTATACCAATATTCCAGATCAATAATAAGGGATCAACCATTTATTTGGTTCTTATGGGTTTGGCAAAGAAGGGTATTTGTTTCAAGCTTAAGCTTGACAATTTTGTTGTCAAAGGAAGCAATCTCGTTTTTGTTTTCGGTTTAAGCCAAAATATTTTCTTTCTATATGTTATCCTGGTTATAGATTCTGATTTCTCCTGTCCCGATTATTTTTTTCACAAAATTAATGATCTGAAACAAGTTTTTTTTTTTCAAATTCTTCCTATCTTTCGCCCTTTAAAATAAAATGGTCGTTCCCTAATGTAGTTATGGGGTCAGACAGTATGTTCCAATAAGGTAAGCGTTTTTTTACTAACCATACATCGCCTGACAAACACCGACTGTGACAAAACCGTACTTTTCACTGGAAGTGTGACGGATGCAAGGCATGGAGCATATCATTCTAACCATTTCTGAGCGCTTGGTGACACCTCAGTTTTGTAGGGGATTCACTCTTAAGTGTTGTTGCATTCTTAATCATTTTTGTGTATTAGTTTTCAATTCGTGTTGCATATGAATTGCCGTGATATTTGATTTTTGCTTTTTGAATTCCCCCTTTCATCATTTTTGCTTTGGTATTCGTTTGCCGATGAACTGTGATATGACAAATAATATGACAGAGTAAAATCATAGCAGGGATCAAGTTAAGGACTGAGTAATATTTGATGAAACGATTCCATGCTAGGCAAATGTTAAGGTGTTCCACCTTTTCTCAAGTAATCAACAATTTGCATGATGAGAGACAGAAAAAATTTACTTGACAATGGTGCCAATAGTATCTAAGGAGTGTTGATTGCAATCTTTGGGAATAGTTTTCTATCAATTATTTTGTTTTTTTTTCAAATGAATATCTTGCAATGTGGATATGTATCTTATTCAAAGTTAAAAGTCACAATTTGGTACATCAAATATCGCCTACAAGTATATTTTCTTAGGGAAAATGAAATATTTCATACAGAAATACTCGAATGATTCTTTTATGAAAGACATTTTTCGAGATTTAGGAAACATTTAAAATCGTGTCAATTGTGTTTTTAACAAGCAATGTTATTGTTCAATATTTTAAGAAACTCTGTTTGAAAATAAAGTGTTTTCTGTAGTCGGTAACTACTGCATTGAAAATAACAAACTAAAAAATGAAATCATTTAATTTATAATGCTAAAATAAAGAAGTAGCATATAAGGGAATGTGTATTTTTTTCTATGTGTCTATACTTATCGGACAGTAAGACATAACATCAAAACAAAATCAGTTGTCGTATGGAATCATTTATCATTTTGTTGTAAAATTGAGATATTAAAATACATCTTTTTACATCAAATCTGTCCTTAGCTGATTTTGGCTTTCCTTTTAGTTCCTATTGGTAATTTAGTCTCTATCAGCTTGAACTCATACATCGGTTTGTGGATTTCCAAATGTTTTGAATTTATCTGCACTGAAAAGACATAAGTTGTCAAAATGCACATATGCAGAACCTAAAGTTACAGTAATGTTAGCATTTTGTTATTTATTACCATTGGCCGATGCCACTGGACTGTTAGTCCCCTATGGTATTCACCAACCCAGAAGCCAGTACTTTGGTGCTGGCACGAAAACCCCATCTTCCACAACTCTGTCCTTAGCTGATTTCAGTTTCTTTTGGTAATTTCTTCTCTATCAGCTTTTACAAATATCTCGGTTTATGGATTTTTCATATGTTTTTATTTGATCTGCACTGAAGAGACATAAGTTGTTGAAATGTGCATGTGTAGAAACTGACATTAACTACGGTATTTTGCTATTTATATAATAAACGCCTGTTTCAGCTATTCTCTTTCTGCCAATATACTCTTCAATTCAATAAAAAACCCAAATATTTTACCCCTTGATATAATATATCTCAATACAATATTTTTCATCGGTAATTTTGGAGATTTTGATGACCAAGATTACATATTTTCACTCTCCTTTATCATATATATAAGCTCACATTGCAAAAATGTTTTCTCATTGTGGATCAAGACTACATACTTGTTTAAATGGGGATAATAAAGATATACCGAATAAATTTGCCAAGAGCCATAGTCTAAGTGGCAAAAACAACAAGGCAGGTAGAATTCACCAGAATATTGTAAACTGCAATGGTCCTGACTATGTACAGGCTTTTCAAAAGAAATGATTAGTTAAACCGGTTTTTTGTGTTCAAAACCTCTCCTTCAATTGTGGATTGCAAATTAACAGCAATTGCCATTGAAAAGACTAAGACAGTTGAACAAGTAATCATCCAAGTATTAAGAACAAAAAGAATCTTGAATCAAAGTTCGGACCGAAATTCATTATTTTTGTCAAGGGATTGACATCTATTAAAGATTTTTAAGTGATCGTATGAGATGAATTATTTATGAAGCTTTGAAGGCTGTCACGAAGATGACTATGTCTAATGAGAAAGTCTCATGAGAAAATATGTACAATTTAAGGTAGCTCTCAGTGAATGTGGCAGAATTTCCTCTATTTCACCCTTTACACTGAAGTCTTTTGTGATTTAAAAGCTAATGTCATATCTTATGGTGTTTTTTTTACATCAAGATAAAGTAGGTGGTATCCCTGTTAATTGTTCTTTTGATTTTATCAATGTTGCTTTTCTTGATTATCTTACTACGTAACTTAAGCATATGTAGATTTCAATTCAATCGGCTCATCCGTTTCTGGAGTCGGTGCTTTTCCCTTTTATGGTAGTTAGCAGTGCAACGTTACTTGACCATCTGGTCTCACCCATTGTTTTAAATAGGGTCCCTGATGTTCATCTGCGTTTGTGTCTATTTTTTTCTTTCCTGTGTCGTATTTGTGAGCTGTCTTTGTTTCTTGGTGTTTCCTAAGTTTCCAGTGCCTTTGACTCATCATTTTTTGGACTGACGGTCCGGTTTTCACTTCACTCTTTATAAGTTACATTTGATTCGTAATTTTGTTAAAACTCTGATTCATTCTGTCATCTCACATAACTTTATTTCTATCAAATATGATCTTTTTCTGATGTTTAAAAACAATTCGTTTCGTCATGGTACACTCCAAAATTTTATTGCTACAAAATAAATGATAAAAAGGTCGACTTTTCTGGCTTCCACAAAAGGTAATGTTGTCCTGGGAATGAATAATTATCATTAGAGTTAAAACAACATGCACTTGAGATATTTCGATACTATATATACAATTTTAGAGTGTATACGGATAAGATTTTACAGGAATGAGCAATTGTCTTTAAAACACTTAAATAACTAAATACCGAAGTAACCTTGAATTTTGATTCTGCATATGCGCATTTCGACTACTTATGTCTCTTCAGTGCAGATAAAATCTAAACGTTTGGAAGACCATAAAGTCAAAGATGTTTAAAAACTGATGGAGAACAAATTACCAAATATGATCTAAATAGGAAGCCAAAATCAGCTAAGGACAGAGCTTTGCATGAGGGAGATACTCCTTAGTATCAACAAAATTTACAAAAATTAGATATTGTAAGGTTCCAAATCGAATCGGCTTTCGGGTCAGCACCGAAGTACTGACTACTGGGATGGTGAATACCCTNGGGGACTAACAGTCCACAAGCAGAGGCATCGACCCAGTGGTAACAAATAACTAAATACCGAAGTTACTGTGAATTTTGATTCTGCATATGCGCATTTCGACAACTTATGTCTCTTCAGTGCAGATAAAATCTAAACGTTTGGAAGACCATAAATATGTGCGAAACAATGGCAGTATATTGCCGAAGGAACAAAGCATAGGATTAATAAAATCAGAGTCAAGAGACAAAAAAATATCAAGAGCACCAGAAGACAGAAGTCCAAACACACTATACACTCACAAAACACACAAACTGTACTAATACAACATTAAAAACTAAAGCACTAGCATTGTAAACTTTCATAAAAAAATCCAGCTGCTCTGGGAGTGCCATAGTGTCCTGCTCTTTATATATTACCCGTCACAGGGTCAATGGGCCGATCTAGGGTAAAGTCAGAAAAGGTGTTGCCAAATCTGGCTAAAAGTACCCGTTTTCATGAAACCGACAATTCATATCTATCTGTGTTGTCATGGTTACAGCCATAGAATTTCTGAAGAGACAAAGGTAATAAAGGCTGAACATATTCTTGACTCGTCAGCTTTTTGTGACAGTATTATTGCTCATTCAACAAAGTTCCTGTATTTAGGAATTAACTGTGAAATATTCAATTTTAATATGCATATGAGGTCGGTTATTGATGCTAAGAAAGTTCATAATTGTGAAGTAAATATCATTACGTCATACAACCTAGATTTCAGACTTGATGTTCATTGATATATAACAAGAAGTCAAAAGTATGAAACATTATTGGTTGTGTCGGTTGTTTCTTTCCTTTCTAGTTCACTGGGGTAGATCCGATGTAAGTATTGCTTAAAGCAATATGAGCTGTATTTTTTCACTGTTTTGGTTTCAGAAGAATTCATCTTAAACAATTTCATTTTTACGTAATATATGATACGGAAAGGATATTCAGTATGAATCCGGTACTTTATCTATTGGATTCAAAATGACCTGGAGAAATTTCATATACACTACCTCATACTGATACTGCCGATGAAAAATGGATAAATTGTAATAGAAAACATCTACCATTGCTAAAAATTATCATTACAATAACCCTGGGAACAACAACAGTTAGAAGTCTACAAGTATTGGGTTTTTTTGTATGTTGATTATACCGTAAGAAAGCGCAATAAAGAAAGGTAAAGTACTGGTTAGCATAAGCCAGATTAACTCTACCGCTTGCTTGCGCTAGTGTCTGTACCAATTCCAGCTTACCGAAGTTCCAATAGTTGATTATGTTTGTCTTTTGTTTGTTTGTTTGTTTGTTTGTTTGTTTAACAATGCAGGGGTATGAAGTAAATGCAAATGAAACAAAGTGTCTACAAATATATCGTAAACAACGCTTTTAATTTTTTTTCTTCATGATTCCTTCAACAATGAACTTTATATATACCTAATAGTAAATTCAAGGCGGTCCTTAGCATAGGTTTGAGCGGAAATCATTGCTAGATTAGAGATCGAGCAACGCTATATCCATGTAACATAACCTATGTATGCGGGATCGTCAACAAACATAAATTTAACTGTCATGGCAAAGTGTTCTGGCAATGGACTTAATTGATTGTTTTTGTTTTTTCTTTTTTTGTTTTCTTTTATTTTTTGTCTTTGTTTGTTTTGCATTGATGATTGTCATTTGGGGTCATTGTAGATGTTACCTGTTATGTTCTCTTTTACACTTTAATTGACTACAACATTCGTGGGATGATCCCCTTCAAAGTTTGTGATTTTCATGTAATTATTTCATCAAAGATGGTTGCATGCGAACAGCTCATTTC
Source organism: Modiolus philippinarum (assembly GCA_002080025.1). Lineage (NCBI taxonomy): Eukaryota > Metazoa > Mollusca > Bivalvia > Mytilida > Modiolidae > Modiolus > Modiolus philippinarum. Next base: position 209,173 of record MJUU01001682.1, read on the forward strand.
AACGTAGAATATATATGAAATGCATTCAAGCATCTTTTCTAAGACCTAACACGGTCATCTTGGGTAATATCTCAAGGTTTGTAATATGTATCTTCCAACCTAAAACATGAGAGCAGTCAGCAGAAAATAGTTTAATACGTGAACGTATTTTGAATATACTTGATTTAAGAGGTCACCTTTGGGAAGGAGTCAAACTGGCCTTTTAAGAAAGGTGGCCTTTAAAATGAGGTTTAATTTATATGAAATATACTACGAAGGAACCTCTAAAATGAGGTGGCTGCTTATTCAAGGTGACCGCTAAGGCAAGTTTGACTGTAGTTAAAGATCAACTACTTGATGAATTTAAAACAGAATGGATTATAATATTATGTCATCTTATCCAAATTTGATAACAAGTAAGTAATACAATCTCTTTAGAGCTTCTACTGCCATAGTCTGTGATTTTTTCATGATTTTGTGCCCGATCCCATTCTTGTTTTACCTAGTAAATTTGTGCCTATCTTTAGTGTTTCTTTTGTTTTAGATTTTATTTACATTGTTTTGCTTTATTTCTTTTTTTTAATATATAATATAATTGACCTTTCCTGTCATATTTTGACTTTCTAGTAAGATAAAGATGGATATTTGTTGTCTATCAGAGTTAACGTATACTAAAATTGATTTTCTACCCTTTTTCAGTTTGATCTGCACTGAAGAGACACTAGTAGTTGGTTTGGTCATCTGCAGAAACAATATTTCTGGTACAATTGGTGTTTTTGTTATTTGTTGTTTAATATAAAATGCCACGCTTTTTGATTGAGAACTTGTCCCTTTTTCGCTTTTTGCTTCGGCATTCGTTTGTCAATGTATCACTTTACCAAATCGAAACAGTGTCTTAAAGATTCAGAAAAGCACAGATATCATACTACATATTAATATTAAAGATAACAAAACATCGTTTGAATTGATTTTTTTTCAATATTAGAACAATTCAAGTTCATTTAAACCTTTTAAATATTTAGTGAAATCAATTATAAAACATGGAAGGAAAAAAAGAAGCAGTGCAGACAGAAATAATCAATGTTTCCGTTTTTTTTTTTGCTCCCTGCAAACCTGCAAAGCAATGTTTATGAAATATATATGATTTGACACCTTTCTAAGTTAAGTTTTTTTTTTTGAATTTCTGATCTTTTACGAAATGAAAGAGTTTGTGTTATGTTATTATATCCTGATTTTAATTTCAACACTATTTTCCGCTATTTACAGTTTGTCATATGAAGAGAAATGTTAAAAATTGTTTGACTAATAAAGTCAACTACATGATGTTGACGTGATGCGAATTGACCTCCCAGACTCTCTGCATTTTGTGTTTCCTACCACTTTAGTTAATTTAAACCTGAAGATCTTGTTATATATACTTTTGTCCATGTTCTTTATTAATGTGGCAAAACCGAGTAAAGCAAGTATTAAAATAGTTGTACAACTACCGTCCCTCAAATTTTCCCTTCAAGTTTGTGATGTCACCATGGAGGCTTGTTAAGAGAGGGTCCAAATATCCCATATCCAAGTAATTCTGGACTAAAATATCCCTTTGAAGATTGAAGATATCCCATTCATAATTGCAATATCCCGTTTTTCATAGTAACAAGAAAATTGCAGCAGAGCTGCGAGAGGGGGTTAACTTGAAACATTTGAAACTTGAAGTTCTTCAATGAAAATATAAAGTAGTGGGAAAATACTTATATTTGAGACCCCCCCCGTTTTCACATCATTGGTCCAAAAATTTGGTCATCGTATCAAAAATTATTTTATTGACAGGTGTGCTCAAGTTCCCTAAATATACTCTCCAATTCATAGTAAAATATTCAAATTTACACCTAGTCTGATTATTTTATAAATATAGATTTCACCAGTTTATGCGATCTCTGAATGCATTGCAATCTCAATCGCACTTCTGTAGTTGTCGGCCCTTGAAGTGTAACGTTTGTTGTAGGGTCATATATTTCCGGCGTACATGGCGTAGCAGACGCTTAGTTGTTTTCATTTGAAGATTGACGATTTTCAAATTAATTTGAGCATCATTATGTTTAAAGCGTAATGCCAATTCATTTTGAAAGTTTTCAGTCAAATATTCACACCAGTGGGCCATCAACATAAGGCAAGGAAAAGGAATATCTAACTTCAAGGTAAGACATATATCATTCATAGCATTTTCATCGTCGCAGAGCTCTTTGGAGTTGTTACATGGGCATATTTTTGATAAATGATTGCATGAACATTTGTCAACAATTTACTGCCATCTTTATTTACGTTGTCATGACATCCGTGCTCCCCGTTTTCATTCCTGTCATGATACTTGAGGCCGGGGTGCCTTTTGGCTTTGGCACATCGACACTATTCATTGTTTGCTATTAATCACAATGTTCGTGCCTCCAGCACGACAGTTTTATCTTTATCATAGCGGTCGTCTTTACATTGACTCAGATACTTGGGGAAATGCGTTGCTACGGCAACCCGATGTTTGCCAAATCATGGGCAAATGACGAACGCGTTGTCATGGGGAATCACACTTTCTTTGTTATTTATTCTTTATTTATGTTGGTAGTGGTCGCACGACAGTTGTATCAATTTGTTCATATTAATTGCCTTCGGCAAGACAGTTTGACTTCCATAATCATTAATTTACACATACGAAACTGCATGTCTCGTGTGATCACGCGTTGTCTCGTGTGATCTCGTGTTCGAAAATACGAAACACAGACGAGTTGTCTGTTTAGTTATACGGTCGGATAAATTGTTAATACTATTTATTTCATCATTTAATATTTTTCTGGTGTGGTCGCGCCTTCGGTGCGACTTGCGATTTCAGTTCGAAACCTCGTATACAGCTTTAGCTCTTCCCACTTCCGCTTCAGAACGAAAAGTGTTTACAAGTACCAACCATCGTTCGCTTCGCTCACATTGGGTTGGTAAAAAAAATCCTATATCCCAGTACATTTTGTCTCAAATATCCCATATCTCATTAACAAAAGTCGTAAATATCCCAATATACAATGTACCCTAAACAAGCCTTACCATATATTTAGATCATCATCGGGTAATTTTCTCAATGATGATCCAGCTAGGTATCCGAGGCCTGTTAACTCCACATCAGCGACCTCAGTACATGTAGTTTCATACCAAGTTGTTGATGGTTTTATTCGTGGACATCATTTTTCGTGGTTTTCGTTGGAACTTGCATTCGTGGTTTCGAATGCTTTGGCTGTATTTAATCTAAAGGGGTAAAAACCTTTCATTGGAAATATAATTTCGTGGTTTTAAGCGAACCACGAAATCCACGAAAATCGAAAGCCCACGAAAAATAGTAATTTCACAGTAAATAAGAGCATTCTTGAAAATTTTAACTCATTCAAATTACATAGTGTACAAGTGGATAAAATGAGTAAAATCATCTAAAACATTTCTGTTATAAAAAATCAAGGAATATCTCCCAGCATTTCTTCAATAGTTATATATTATAATAATATTATAATAAATAGATTACTTTAGTACTGTTTGGGGAAGTAAACAAGAGGCTCTCAAGAGCCTGTATAGCTCACCTGGGCCATGGCTGACATAGAGAGATGAATGGTATTTCCAATAAAGTCCAGAGTTTTAGCTATGTTCACTGCTAGAAGCAACCTTTGATTTGAATTTAAAATTTAACAGAATCATTTTTTCTTCTCTTCTGGTTATGTCTGCAGCAAACATTTCTAGAATCCGATTTCCAATATTTCCAACCGGAAATAATTGCAAATCACTTCCGATTAGTAACGGAATAAGATATCATCTAACTAATTTAAATCGTATGCATACTGCATACGGAATAATTAAAAGACTTGAAAATCAAATTTTATTGAAATGTTTTACATGTAACATAGCTGGACGGTGAAATTAAATTGCATGAATGCTACAATTAACAAAATTAAATATATTTAATACTTATTTAAGGGGGTAGACCTGGGGAAGCCTAAAATTTTCCACTCGTTTACTTTTCTTAATTTTTTTAGTAATAAAAGTACACATGTTCATGTCAACTTTCAGCAAGTTTTAGCAATTTTTACCGTCCCGTATTATGTCTAGTGGTCATCAAAGATACCCTGTTTCCTCGTATTATTTGGTCCGTTCAGGATTTGATTGTGGTGTATAAAATTGACTCTAATTAAATTTGTATTGGATTTAAAATTATTTCAAATGCAAAATTCTGTAGTTTAGACATGTGTGAAAGTAAGCATGAATAATGATAGTGAATTTAAATAGTTTGAACTGAAATACATAAGTGTTCTGAATAATATAGGCTGAAAGTTTTACTCTGTTTTGAACACTATAAAAGACTTCTTGTAAAAAATTCTGCCGTTTAATTTTCACCAAAAACTGAGAAAAGAAAGAAAACTAGTACATGTAAGATATATTAAAATTTTAGAAAATTATACCGTCCAATTTTTTCTTAATTTAGAATTAAGTGGGTAAAAATCAATAAAATTGCTGAATCTGTGTTATAAATTACCTCCCTTGGAAAAAAACCGACTTTTACATATTTTCATTATCTTTAGACAGCATTGCAAAATGTAGAGTAAAACGCCTTCATTATAAATAACTGGATGTTGGGTATTTGTTTTCATGACAAAATTGATATATATTTCCTGTGTTGAACAAATTTCACAATTTAAAAATTTTGATAATACCTAATGTAATGATTCTATTTGTTTGTGTAAGTAATAAAAAAGTGAAAAACAGAGTTATCTCCTCCTACCCCAGGTCTACCCACTTAAGAAGAAAGGTGAATCCCATTGAAGGGCAATGGAGTCAATGCATATGAGACAAAGTCTCTACAAATTAATGCTAAAACAAAGCAATGGAACTAAGCTTTTATTGTTGTCCGACTTCATCTTGACGTAACCATTAGGCTTTCACAATGGGCTTTGCCTGTAGACCAAGACGGCCCCTAGAACCGGATAATAATTGTCGAGCAACGCTATATTCATGCGTATCATTATCCATGAATGCGGGGTTTTCAACAAGCATAAAATTAACTAAAAAATATTCTTACAATCGCTGTCATCCGTTGTCTGACAAGAAGACTAACAGAAGTTAAACACAACACTTAAACAATAACAGGGCACTGATCGAGTCAAATGTCAGAAAACTTAACATAATAAAAGCACTAGATATTGGCACAGTAAACAGGTGGTCAGAATACAATGAACTGCAAGAAATAAAAATACCCCCTTTTTTAAGCAAAAATACACCATTACTGACATGTATTAGTCACAGAGGGTATTCACAAACTCAGTAGCCAGTACTTCTGTGCTTGCCCGAAAACCGATTTAATTTGAAAACTTGCAATATCGAATTTAACAAAACTTTGTTCAAAACTAAGGAGTATCTCCATCTCCCAGATCTATGTGTAGGTTAAGATCTGTTTAGATTAATCGCTTTGTCTATTCAAATGACTGACGTTTTGTTATCTTTTTGACTGTTAGGCAGCAACTCCGAACGATTTATTGATTTTTTTACCTCATTTAAATATCAGTCTTGTGGTTCAAATCGTGGCTGCAAGCGGTGTTTGAAAATAAAAGAGGATACTTAACAAGAGGTATGCACATTAAGTTATTATTAAATGCTGAGAAATATTTTTGCCATGAATGTCGGTATGCTAATAAACATTAATATTTTTATGCGGAATACTACTCCTATTTTCAAGACATGCGTCTCTAATGTCCCTATTAACCTATAAACCTACTAATCTACCAAACTACACCGAAAAGATAAACAGTATATAAGCCATCGAAAACAAGCATTTTCTCTCTCTATTTTTTGTTCAGCATAAACGTAACGCTTTGTTTCAGATGTCAGTTAGAAGAACAAGAGTCTGTAAGTGTAATTGACATTGTGCTAATGACGATATATAGTTATATATTGTGGTCATTTACTTAGCGATTGCGTATTACGTTTAATGAGAAGAGGCTCAGATTGTCAACTGAGTCCTGGTATTATGTCAAGTTAACAGTATCTCGTTTAATTTCATCGAGAAAATTGACGGTTTTCAAAAAAAGTTTGGTTAAATTCAGTTGAAATATATCAATTGCGGGTGGACTGTTAGTCCCCCAGTTATTCAACAACCCAGTAGTCCTGTGCTTCGGTCCCGAAATGTATTTCCAACTCGGTTATCAAATACTGGTCCCCGAAAGTATTCACCAACCAAAATGTCCACTACTTCGGTCCCGAGGGTATTCACCAACCCAGTAGTCCAGCTTTTCGGCCCAAAGGTATTCATCAACACAGTTGTTCGGTTCTTTGGCCCCGAGTGTATTCCCCTACACAATGACCAGGTCTTCGGTCCCTGAGGGTATGCATTAACCCAGTAGTCCAGTACTTCGGTCCCCGAGGGTGTTCATCAACCCAGTGGTTAGTACTTCGGTCCTCGAGGGTATTCTCCATTCCAGTTGTACTGTCGGTGTTGGCCCGCATTCCGACTTTATTTTGAAACTTGCAATATCTAAATTAGTAAATTTTGTTTTAAATTAAGCATATCCTTGATGCAAAACTATGTCCTTAGCTGATTTTGGCTTTCAATTTTTATCAATTTTGATTATTCGTTCTCTTTCAGCTTTCATATATCTTTTGAGTTCCAATGTTTAATTTTATTTGCAGTGAATAGAATTGAGTTGTCGAAAAGGTCATATGCAGAGAGTAACTCTTACAGTAACTTTGGTATTTTTAAACATTTCTTATCAAAATATTTGGTTTTATTTAAGAAACTCGGTTTACCTTGTACCAGGTCTCTATTGAAATGGAGGTAAAGGTTAACTGGGATTTGGTGTGAGTTCCTAGATAACTAGCTACATTTTGTATCTGACTCCCTTATAGAAAGCATTTTTGGTTAAGTATTTTGGCTCGATAAAGGAAACGTTAATTTTAACGGCAGCAACGGGATGTGCATGATTTCATCATCTAAGATTTAAATATTTGTTAAGTTTTAAATAGTATTAATTTCTTTGTTTAGATAGTCGTTTTATTGTTTTCGTGTAATGTCTGCATTTGAAAGAAATATTAATGCAATTTAGCATAAATTTAGTGCGTTGCAAAGTGAATTATATGGATATCGGCATGTTTTAGGCTCACTACCGATAGATTCAAAAACAGAGAAAAAAAATTGAAACCGTCTAATATTGCGATGCTTAAAGTTCCCTGAATCGCGAGCTTTAATTTTGCGTTATAATGCCATGAAAAGGTACTTTGTAAGATCAAGGATTTATTTTCGCGTATTAATCATAAAAGAAAAAAAGGGAAAATCAGCCCCCGTGGAAATAAGCCCCTTTAAATTATCACGATTATATGGTTCTCAAATCTTTGGCCGGAGATTCAGGGTTATTTACATCTATACCAAGTAAAAGTGTGGCCGCACACGAAGAAGATTATATGTATGATAGACAAGAGTCTGAGGAGAATTCCCAAAACGAAATAGATTCTAAAAATTTTTTCACACTTTAAATTCTGCTTAAACTGCAACACGTTTGAAAATATGAGAACCATCAACGATATGAAGTGAAATTTGTAAAAAATCAAAAATGAAAAAGATGTGTAAACTTGTTTATGCAAAGAAGGTAAGTTCAAACAGTCCAAAAACGCAGGGACGACAGCTTGATTAGACAACATTTCCCTTGTGAAATGCGTCAATGAATGGACGTGAGTTAATTAAATCCTTGAAAGAACGCTTCTTACTTCCCAAGTCAGACCGAACTATTTCTGGTTCAAATGAGGTTGCCTTATCAACCAAATTCAGAAAGTCTACCTATAATGAACGTTATCAAGTAATGAGGCGGTTGATTTATCTTGTTTACCCACCGGCCCTGATCGATGTAAGAGATACCTAGGTAAAAGAACAATGTTTAGATACTATTGCTAGCTCAAAAATAAGGTTTCATGCTAAAAAGAAACATGGAATGACGCTGTAACTTTAGCTGTTGAATTCGAAGCTAACAACATAGCTGAAGGAAAAGAATATAACAATGGGGAGTTCTTAGACAGACATCAGATTACATTCAGCAAGAGAGGTTCACTGTTATCAATAAAGATATCAACACATGGATGGAAAAATTCAATAGTAGTTTGGAGTTATGATAAAAACTGAACAGAGTTGTCAAGAGCCAAAGTCCAAGAGGCAAAGACGCAAAGCAGGTGGTAAAACCACCCGAAAAATTGGTGACCACAATGGCCCTGACTTGGTACAGGCATTTCAAAAGAAATGGTGGGTAAAATCGGTTTTATGGCGCGTCAAACTCCCATTCTTTTACAGCAGTACCCGGCAGCAACTCAACAGCAATTGCCATTGACAAGTCGTAAGGCAGTGATATATTCATCCCAGCACTAAGTAGAAATTGGTTCTGAAAGATCTTTTGGTTAATTAATTGGTAAATTAAGCAAAGTAATTAAGGTAGCTTCTGTTGGTAAGGGGGACGTGAGAACCGCTAAACATAGTCAGAACACTTGCTTTGTAAGTCAGAGAACCAGTTATTTTGCAAATGAGTGTAAAGTTAAATATAAAAATTGTAGAAAATCAGAGCGCTATAATGCAAAATGTTGATATCCGAAAAATGTAAAAACTTGACATATTGCTTCGATTTGTTCCGGAGAAAATAAGAGAGACAAGTTCATCAGGGTTACAAGTACCGGTAAAGGTTTTTTTTAATCATGGTTTTATACGATAAAGTTGTTGTACATGTTTATTAGATGTTTTCAATATACAGAATTCCAATCAATTTATATGTGGAAACCAAAAAAAAAAAAAAAAAAAAAAACCCCCAAAAAAATACGAATAAAATAAAAAAAATAGAGAACAATCTAGGGACAACGGTCCCACATAAATACGGGACAAAAAAAATAAAGACACAGGTGAACAATACGGACACGATGAAAAAACATTGGTGAGATCAGAGTGAGAATCTCCCTCTCATAAGCCACCCTCGACACGCGCCGTATTGAAAATGTCAGCTCCGGTAGAAAAGTCGAATCCTGTAGAGGAATAAAAGTTAGACTGTACAAATTTCGCATCAGTATTTTAATTAATCATTTAAACATCATCAGTTATTCAAATGTTGGGCTTGGGTGGCCGGTTGGTCAAGGTGGTTCTACTACGTATACAACCACCGTAGTCTATCAACACTGCGGTACTTTGCAGAAAGGAGACACTCGACTCACAATTGTAAGTGAAAAGGCAAATCAATTCCCTGCCCAAGGTTGATGGTTCTCTCCGGGCACTCCGTCTTCATCCATCGCTAAAACTGACTTTCAAGATAATTAAGAGGATTATACAAGGTATGAATTTTGGCATCATTTGAGATTTTAATATTTCTATTGAAATTATAATTTAATCATAATGCAATCAGGATAACAGGCAAGTTTTGAAAGAAATTAATACACAGATAACGTTTTAAATCCAATAGATTACAGTTTATAAATGATCACAATTACCATTAAACCCATCTGTGACTGCATGATCGGAAGGTTTTATTGAACACGTCAAGAACTGTTTTAACCTTTTGTTAAAGAACGTCAATTTTTTTTTAATATTTCCTATTCAAGGGCATGTGGTCGGTTGGAGCCCGATTGGATCACCCTCCAGAAGTTTTTTGGGTCGACCTCACCATCCTATTTGCCGCTATTGGATATCTGTTTCGCAGATGAAACAGATGTTTCCCCTTAAAAGCGTAAAGGTTGTTTCCTCTACCAGCGTGTGTCTTATGCGAAGCAGGAGATGCTTATTCTTCCAGTACACCACTTTATGCTGGATGCCTTTGGATTATTCCTTTTAGATTGACTGTTCGGTTCTCACTTTATGCTGGATTTTCGATCCAGGGAGCATGACAATACCCTAAACTTCATGGTGATGGGAAGAGAAATTGTTACCCCATTAGACATTATGTATGACATGCCCACATAAATTAGGTATATACCAGCGAGTACTTGCAACATGGAGGTGAGATCCATTCAGCTGTCATAAGAGACAGAAACAGAAACACTTAAGCAAAAGCCTTACCATGACACAAACTCTAATGGCAGAAATTTAATCAGGCGACAGTGTTTATGTATGTTTTCCAAGACTTATCAATTTTTAGCGAGGCCCTTACAATGTTTTACAATTTTTAAAGTGTAAAGACCTATAAACAATCGTGTTGGCTCAGAGGAAAGCTACAGGTTGTACATGACTGACTTTACTTGTTGGATTTCTGACAATTTAAAGATCTGATTAGGTTCACTATATTGATCAATTACTTCTCCAATCTTCCGACTTTCTGGACTCAATCAATGGAGATAAAATGTTATATTGCAGAACATGTCGTGTTCGCCACCAGTTGCAAATAGTGCTCGATGGATTGTGTCGGAGACACATGCATTACCATATGACTTTGACTCGTATGCATTTCACTTCATAAACATTGAGGGGTATAGAGTAAGCGCATATGAGAAAAGTACTCTACAAATCCATGATATAATAAACCACAAAGCAACAACGCTTTTACTGTTTTCTTAATCTTGACGTCACTATGAAGCCTTCCACAATGAGCTCTGCTCGTACCTCATAGTAAGTTCAAGACGGCCCCAAGTACCGGTTTGAGTGGAATGCATTGCTAGATGTCAAATAACATGAAAAACGACATATTCATCCGATTTGTCGACCACAGATCATTGTATTAATTATCAAATATTTTCCATAAAACTTTTCAATGCAGAAAATCTTGCTTTGAACTTCAAGTCCATTGTTTTGAAAAAACGATAGTAGAATTCCAAAGGAGCAAAGGATAGGAAGTTTAAAAATCAAAGTCCAAAGACATCGGAATTCGAGAACACAGTAAAAATAAAGGCATCTGCAAATGCAGAAATAAAAACATAACATCCAGTGCAAGGCATCCAAGGCGCTTACTGTGTGAAGTACTATAAAATGACTTAATACCGAAGTTACTGTGAATTCAAATCCTGCATATGCGCATTTCGACAACTTATGTCTCATCAGTGCAGATGAAATCTAAACGTTTGGAAAACCATAAACTCAAAGATGATAAAAAACTGATAGAGAACAAATTACCAATATGATCTAAATCTAAATCCAAAATCAGCTAATCAGCTTTGCACGAGGGAGATACTCCTTAGTTTTTAAATTGAGAGTGCTATCAGGTGTTGTGGAAGGGTAAGGATCTCTGCTCTGTTATCATTATCCGCCACACTTTCAGTGAATCAATCTAATTTAAAATTCAAAATCGGTTATGTCAATACCGGGAAGATGTGAATTAAGTTGAAAATGTCCTTTTACATTCAAGACACCGACACGTAGTATCTTTCAATGATCTCCTGCTGTCGGCCATATGATTTCTCATGGCGTGAAAGTAAAATGATTTGGCTCTATTTAGAATAATCACTGTACAAACTGCAAGGTAGACTGCAGTGAATCAACTGTGAATTGTACACATTGTTGGAGAGGTAGTATATTGTTTCAAAGGGAGGACAATTTCACAATTGGGAAATTTAAATAATCACTCTTGTCATAAAGCTTACACTCCCAACGCCCTTCAAAAGACCTGGGTACTAGGCCGATGAAGGGGTCCTTTCATTTCAGGCTCATATATGGAATATGAATATAATTTACCTATGGATTATTAAGAGAAATTACACCGTCTATGTAGAGGATAAAGTGTGAACCTAAAGACACAATTTTTATCAGAGATAACCCAAGCACTATTATGGCGAATTATCTTTCTAAGTGGCCAAATAATTTCATAATGATTCCAGCACAGAACATAATTTAACTTTGGACCGAATCTGAAAACGCATTCAGAGATCTTCCTGTCCGAAGCTTCTTAGCCACCATAGTCCTTGTAAAGTCCCCGGTAAAAGAAATGTTTTTTTTTTTTTTTTTTTTTTTTTTTTTTTTTTTTTTTTTTTTCTGGCGAGCAAATTATTTAAGAAGGCTATTAACCATCGTGAAAAATATTCAGAGATCTTCTCTAAAATGACTTGGCCAAATGGAACCAAACTAAGCTAATTGGAACTAATCTGGCCACAATAATCTTTTCTACAAAATCGTCTTTTTCAGGTTCACACCTTATTCAAGAGGGTCGTCACCGATGATTATAATTTAGCATTTAACCTGAAGGAAAATACATTCATAGATCAAATGTTCAGGTAGAACCACAATATCGTAATGGTTGTTAGATTGTCCTTTCCTTTACAAATATAGATCAGGTCTACATCTAATTCAAGATGACCGCCAGTACAATTGAGCCTAAGCATAAAGTACTAGGAGATCTCAGAAAATTTAGGTTGAATTAGAACCTGTTGAACCCTTACAAAGACGTTTCATGCAGGTCGCATACAAGATGGCCGCCAGGGTAAACATAATTATTAAGTAGCATTGGACCAAATTGAAAATACAATTTATACGTCTAAAACTTATATCATCCATGGTACATGATCCATAGTCCATGGTGCTAGTAAGCAATGGAGGCTCTTGAGAGCCTCTTGTTCAGTTTCCTCTTTTATGTCCCTTAGAAAGGGTATCACCATTGGCTAACATCTGGTTTAAGCAATTTTATGGGTAGCCAAAATATGAAAAATCAACACTATTTTAAGACAAAACAATTTTAATTTCTCATGCAAAGTTCACACAGTGGTCATGAATGTTAGAAAAACAGTTTCACTCATATCAACCTTTTTCACTTTATCAAAAATTTGACAATCTCCCGTGTAAATCAGACATTGAAGACTTGGTGGGTGAAGATGTCTATTACAGGTTAAAGAACAATCTAACTTTGCAATTTATTCCGCATCACAGATGTAAGCAAACTACAGTCCGTGAATGGTATGACGTCACAATAGACAAATGTGCATGGAATGACAAACTTAACTATCATTCCGTTTAATAATTGTATTTTACGAAAGATATAATTCTTTTAATTATCAAAATTTAAGACAGGGATATCTTCTACTTGTTAGGTGATAAGTTAAATATAGATTACACCACAAGATTCGATTCATTACCATGTTTTATCCACTAGAGATAATTAAATTTTAAAATTTCAAATGCGAAGCTTGCCGAGCATTTTAGAATTTTTAAATTGAACTATAGAGAGTGGATAAAATATGGTAAGAATCGATATAAAGTGGTGAAATCTTTTTCTCTTATGATAAATGATACACAACAAGAATTGTATTCCGAATAGATTTGGCGGGAAATAGCACGGGGCTTTATTCAACATACCTTGAATATGAAAATTTATCTAACGAGTCAAAACCGGTTCAACTTGACATATCATTAGTGAAATGCTTTTATCCTCTGTTAACATGTGGCCGCAACGCAACAACAATTTTATATCTTTCATAATGTACAGGTATGTATCACATTCATACTGGATAACCAAATTTGTTAACGTATTGTGGTATCCTCTGTGTGTAAACGTTTGTGTTCCAAAGACCTGCTACTGTTTTCTTTCGAAGAGTAACTTTCTAAATAAGACCTTCTACTGTTTTCTTTCGAAGGGTAACTTTCTCAATAATCAATAAGAATGATATGTTCTCAGACGTAGCCCAGCCAGCTTAATTTTAAGTTCTGTTGATGAAATTATACATATTCTACTATACAGTGTACGGTATTTATATCAAATTTAATGATGATAATACATTTCAGATCTAGTGCAATTTTCAGTATACTACTTAACATGGAAAAGATATCTTCGTGGCTAATCTTCATTGTGGTTTTATGTGATATATTTCCTCTAGGAACAGCAGCAGAGCAATGTATTCAGAGTTCTATAACGATGAATTGCACGAAGCGTTCCTTGGAAAAAGTTCCACTGTTTTCCAACCAAATCAGCAGGGGTATACTCAAACTGTAAGTTCCCCTCTACTTAATAAGTTGTTGACCAAAACATGTATCTGCTGTTATGATTGCTGTTTTCAGATGAATAACTAATTTCGTTAATTTTATGCTCTCCACGAATTCCTTTCCACAGCAAGTGATAATCCTTCGAAACCAACAATGCGAAGGCTTGAAAGAAGAGTATCAATGCATCATGTGAAACTATAATACATAACAAATATATCCTACAAAAATATAACATAGTGTATGCTGCTAGAGTAATCATTTTGTTAGTTGAAGTATAAAATAAAAAAAAAAGATGTCAGGAAGATCTGTTTTCTTACTCAAATTATGTTTTGCTGAAGATACCTTTATACTTTGACCGAACGCCTTCTCTGCCTTAAAAGTCTTTTTCAAGCTTTTGAGTGCCCGATAAGTCGGTGATTTGAATGATTTATCTCTGGATCCTCACAACGTTAGATTTAAGTTGAGAGGTCGCTGATTTCAGGATCTATGTAAAAAAGGGATAACAGGAAACAACTACAATGGCTGAAAATTTTAATTACATGCAACAATCTGCTTATGATGTACACAGAAAAACACAAATAAGACAACAGACAAACGTTAACAACGAAAGAAACTCGGACTTGGTACCGGCACCAGCAAAAGCCAGTGGTAGGGTTAAACCGGTTTATAGATACCCAAACCTTTCCTGTATCCGACCCGTTTCCCTATAGTTGAATAAACATATACGATAAAACCAAATACGGGTTGACTACTTACTCAATGACCACAATCTTGAAAGGAGACAAAATGACAATACATAATTTTGAAAGATGGGTCAAGGGGTGCTCGCCGCTACACTGCCCACTTACTCAAGAAGCCAAGTCTTCTGGTAAAACACTGTCGCACTACAGACGACGAAATCAAACTCAAAATTGCACGAAGGTTTGGTCAAGAATCATATATTTTAGAAGACATCGGCAGTATCAGTGAGAGGCCAGTATTTGTGTAAATTTACTTGTGTTAATATTTAAGGACACTAGATCTTAAAGCTAATTTAACGGATGTAAGCAGAGTATTATATCGATTTCCCCTATTATGTAAAGAATGTAAGTTACGTCCCAGCTTTTCTGGATTTTTAATCAGTTTCTTGCATTTTTAACAACCTTTCCATAGAAACGAGGATTAGAATTAGAAATATGCTTATTGCGAGTAACACCATATTCAGATATTAAACTGTTTAATGTTTATATCTATTATAAAACTTCTTAAATTTATTCAACAATTTATGAAATGTTTAACCCTGTTGTAAGAGTTTGCTGTGATAGTAAGCTTACATTCATTAAAATCGTCTAGAGTAGAACAAATGCGTGCGAATCGTACCAGTTGATAGATATACATATATATCTCCAGATCCTAACGTCGTGACAGTCACATTAAACATCTCACGAGATGCCTGGACAGAAACAATTCATATTTGGCACAAAGATTGATCACCATGAGTAAATGTGCATAAAATATTTTCCCCCAAATTGCTGTTTTTTTTCAAAATGGCTGCCATAAACGATTTTTGCAAGCCAAATTTAGCTTATGTACCTTCAAACACGGTCAATTATCTCTTGAACTACTGGGAGTACTCCTATAAAACCTAACATGGAAACGGAAAGTATGGATATAGTGGATGGAATCTATCCAAAAATAGAATTTAAAAATGGCTACAATTTTCAAGATGGCCTGCTCTGGAATCCTGACCGCTCTGACCAGTCATATTATAGCTAGAATCTTGACAGGTTCTAGTCAGAGCCCTGACTGCTTTGACCTGTTATACCGATGACAGCTCTGACCTGTTTTACCGATGACAGTTCTAACCTAATCTATCCATGACTGCTCTCAGCTGACCTGTTCTACCTATGAATGTTCTAACCTTTTCTAATCACGACTGCTCTCGGCTGACCTGTTCTAGCTATGACCGCTATCACACCTGCACTTGTCACACTATAACAGATATTCATAACGTGTCCAGTATTTACAGTATTAAATATATTTGAAGTTATTTTAAAATAAGAATGAAATAATATTTACAAAAAAAAAAAAAAAAAAAAAAAAAAAAAAAATGCAACATTAAAATGAATTATTCAGATATAAAATTGCATTTTGGTAAGTAGTCTTTTTCGGAGGACTATTTATCTATGTTCATCCAGGTATACAGGTTTCCTGACGAGGAATTAATTTCCGAAATGGCCATACAGCTCATTAACATTGTTGCAGCTGCAGTTAAAATATGTGTTATGGTCTCATGTTCATTTACTCCATATTCTTTCGTAAAATATATAATACAGGAGTTTATCTTTTATTGCAGTGTGGAGTTGGTAAAACAATTCCCCGTGGTAGAGAT